>JAGDYQ010000237.1:204027-319027 GCA_021962125.1 Bulinus truncatus
TTTACACATCTATCTATCTATCTATCTATCTATCTATATAACTATCTATTTATCTATATATCTATATATCTATCTATCTATCTATCTATCTATAATACGAGACTTGAATAATATTCTTGTTGACACTTCTGAAATCCTATTCTGGGTCCAAACAATTATCTATCTATCTATCCATCTATCTATCTATCCATCTGTCTATCTATCTATCCATCTGTCTGTCTATCTATCTATCTATCTATATATCTGTCTATTTATATGTCTATCTAACTGTCTATCTATATGTTAAACTATCTGTCTGTCTATCTATTTATCGAACTGTCTAATAGCTGAGATTATTATTGTACACTGACAGTTTGTAACTAAAACTATTTTGTTAAAACAATTTCACTACAATGCATGTATCAACAATACTTCAACTGTTTAAAAATTAGTATGGCTAGCACAGTATAGCCATGTGTATATATATATATATATATATATATATATATATATATATATATATATATACACACACAGTAAGTAAAAAAGAGTATACATGTATCGATGAGTGTTGTTTAATAAAATAGTTATGTTCATTATTTAATTTAAAAGGTTATATGAACATTTGATTGAAGTTAGAACCTTTTATGAGGATTCTGAAAAAGTACCTCACATTTGTTAAGGCAAACTATTTGCTGGTAGTCCAACACATGTAATGCTCATCAACGCATACAAAAAGTGTGAGAATTAATGTGATATGTGTCATCATTCGTCTACATATCCATCTTTGTTATTATTATTGAGGATTATTTAAATAGTTTGAAGTCATTAGTTTGCTTTATAAATTATGTATTAAAAAATAGATCTCTCTTTTTCTCTCCCCCCCCCTCTGATTCTCTGTAGATCTGCAAATTAGTACAATCTGTAGGTCTGCATTTAATAATTAAATCCGTCCTTCATAAATAGTAAGCCAAAATATTGCAGTTATTTATCCTGTATATATTAATATCTCTGCTATTTAGAGACAAAATCTCTTTACACTGTAGAAGGTAATACATATATAGTGACAGAGTTAGCATTATGCAGAGATTAATCATATGACCATAACATTTTGGTATGTCTATGATTTTATGATTTTTTTTCCACAAACTTATGGTCGTGCGGTCCACAAAATATTTTTATCACCATCAGGAAAATAAAATGTCCGTTGCCCATTCGGTGGACAATAAGATGACCATCAGAAAAATAAAATGTCCATTGTCCATTTTTGTGGACAATAAGATGACCATCAGTAAAAATGTCAGTTGCCCATTTGTTGGACTATAAGATGACCATCAGTAAAAATGTCCGTTGCCCATTTGTTGGACTATAAGATGACCATCAGTAAAAATGTCAGTTGCCCATTTGTTGGACTATAAGATGACCATCAGTAAAAATGTCTGTTGCCCATTTGTTGGACTATAAGATGACCATCAGTAAAAATGTCAGTTGCCCATTTGTTGGACTATAAGATGACCATCAGTAAAAATGTCCGTTGCCCATTTGTTGGACTATAAGATGACCATCAGTAAAAATGTCCGTTGCCCATTTGTTGGACTATAAGATGACCATCAGTAAAAATGTCCGTTGCCCATTTGTTGGACTATAAGATGACCATCATTAAAAATATCAGTTGCTCATTTTTTGGACTATAAGATGACCATCAGTGAAATAAAATGTTCATTGCTCATTTGGTGGACAAAAAGTACTGGAACTACCTGACCCTTGTCCCAATAGGGTTATAAATTGAAGCCAGTAAGTCATTCATGTAACTAAGGAGGTTGGTCCACTCCGAACGGTTCTCACTTGGTTGGCTGTAATGGGCGGCATTTTTTACCACTTGGTACTATTTTTGCAAGGAAATGGGGGTGGGGAGTGGTGAATTTGGAGAGTCCGCCAGGGGCCGCACACAAGCTAAATAAGCCATCTCACTAGAATTAGTCATTAATCAAACACGCTGTTACGCTCGTTACTAACTGTCTAGCCAATGGTAACATGACTCTTAACTTGCTAACCAATCTAGCCTCTCTCTCTCTCTCTCTCTTTCTCTCTTTCTCTCTCTCTCTCCCTCTCTCCCCCCCTCTCTCTCTCTCTCTCTCTCTCTCTCTCTCTCTCACTTACTTTATCTTCGTCTGTGAAAGAACCTATTATTATCACTATTAATAGATACCAATATAAATAAAAAAAAAAAAAAAAACTTATTGTAGTCTAAATATGTGTAATAAAATGAAATGTTTCCCTCTAGACTTCTCATTAATCATTATTTTACTTTTAATTAGTCATTAACACAGAATATACAGAGAATGTATCGTCAATTTTAATAGATTTCTTTTTTTAAAAAAATCCGCCATATTTGTGTATATTCTACTTTGTAACAATATTTAGGTGCTACATTTATAAAAAATGAAGATAACAAAGATGGCGGCTTTATGTTTATTCAATAATAGAGGAACTTATACAAGGAGATGCTCTTTATGTATATATATATATATATATATATATATATATATATATATATATATATATATATTTATGCTATATTCTGCGGTGCGTAATAGTGTTACACACTTTAAGGTGTCTTTTTTTTTTTACTATGTTCTGTTTTCTTAAGCTTTTTAATACTTGGATTTGTCTTAAGTAGGCCTACGTGCTTCATCTCTACAGATTAATTAATCTTCTTTCTTCATAATCAGTATAACAGCTAGATAATTGTCTTTCTGGCATTTAATTTTTATTTGAATCGCTCTCTCTCTCTCCCGTGACCCCCTTACGCCTCACATCTGGCAGTCATACACTATTCAGCTATTCCCTCATAGATGTTACATCATTACCTAGGCTAGTCCAGATAACATGTTTGCTTTCCTATTGGAAGAGACTGCAGAGTGGTGTCAAAATGAGAGTGGTGTCAAAATGAGAGTTGTGTCAAAATGAGAGTTGTGTCAAAATGAGAGTGGTGTCAACATGAGAGTTGTGTCAACCATGAGAGTGGTGTCAAAATGAGAGTGGTGTCAAAATGAGAGTGGTGTCAATATGAGAGTGGTGTCAAAATGAGAGTTGTGTCAAAATGAGAGTTGTGTCAAAATGAGAGTGGTGTCAAAATGAGAGTTGTGTCAAAATGAGAGTGGTGTCAAAATGAGAGTGGTGCCAACCATGAGAGTTGTGTCCATCATTAGATTATTGCCAACCTTTTTATTGTATTCCATAGAGCATTGTGTTTTTCTGCAATTTAATAAAACATTAATTTTAATACATGTAAAGTACATTCAAGCATGTTAGAGTACATTTGTTAAGTTTAAATCATTTAAAGCTAAGTAATGTGTCAGTAAACCAAATTAAAAAAAAAATTAAAACAACACATTTCATATATCTCTACCCAGTCAAATAGTTGCATTCTTATGTTGCTGAGGAGATTGAAAAGCAGCTTCTTTACTAATAGAAAGAATAGAAATAGAATTGAAAGAAAGGTTCTTAACATATATTTTCATTAATTATGTTTATTGTTAATGTATACTTACACAAGTATCATTTTAAGAATTTATTCTAGACGGGAAGATAACTCGAAGGCGTACTCTTTAAATTTTTTTCTTCGGCACACAAATGTGTTAAAATACTCTTAGTTACTCTTTGAAGATTCTACAAAGTCATTTCGCAAATTCGTCATATAATTATTATTCCTTTTCTTATGCGTCTGTCTGTCTGACTGACTGTTGGTCCTTCAGTCGGTCAGTCCTACTTGTTCGTCTGGATATCTGCTTGTATGTATGTTTGCAGTGGCACCGAGAGCCAACGCGGGCCCCAGGGCAGGACATCATTGCGGGCCCCTTAATAAACAATGAGTCGTGAAAAAAATGACATGGTCGGGGCTGCCGGGTCCCCTTTATGCCCCCTTACAGATGCGGGCCCCCTGGCTATGACCCCCTGCCCCCCCCCCTCTCGGCGGCCCTGTATGTTTGTATGTCTTTCAATCTGCATGCCTGTCTGTCTGACTGCTGGCCTCTCTGTATGTCTGTCTATTCTGTGTGTGTCTACCCCCCCACTCCCTCTCCCATCCTCTCTTGTACATTTTTCCCCCATTGAAAACTGTAAGACGTATTACTAAATTAGTTTATCACTGAGTCACCTGTGGTTGTTTATTTTAGTGTGAACGCTTTTCTATTTGATATTTTTTTTGTAACTTAAAACAATATCTCGGGTCTCTTGTAGCCGGGGACTTTCCCCTCCTACAACAATAGTCAAATATTTGGGATGTTTACCTTCTTACTAGCTCTGATGACCATCGCCAAATATGTTTAAGATGTCTATTGGTAATATTCCGGATATGTTTGTCTATTTACGCACTAAAGATAATAAATTATCTTTGATTTCCAGTATTCCTTTGTCTGAAATAGTATTTATAGTAAACAATGGACCATTCAATAAATAAAACAGACCAAGAGATGAAACATTAATTTCGTCAGATGTTTCTCATTTTTAAATCGGAATTTAGTGGACAGTATTGATCTTTCTTGAATTTTTTTAACTGTAAAGCAGATGAGAATAAGCATTAAAAAGTTGGAAATGCCACAGAAAATCAAATGGGTGCAAAGACAGAATGGCGATTTAAAGAGATAATCCCTTGTAATCTGCTGGTATTATCTAATAAATCCATATTCATGAAATAATAAAAACTTAAAAAAAATGATCGCATCGATCCTCTTATCATTAAAACACTTTTTAGTATTTTTTCCTGGGTAGTATAGATCCAGGCATATATCTATGGATGTCTAGACAGAATCTATCTATACATATTTTAATGGATGTCCAGACAGAATCTATCTATACATATTATAATGGATGTCCAGACATAATGTATCTATACATATTATAATGGATGTCCAGACAGAATCTCTCTATACATATGTTATAATGGTTGTCCAGACAGAATCTATCTATACATATTATAATGGATGTCCAGACAGAATCTATCTATACATATTATAATGGATGTCCAGACATAATGTATCTATACATATTATAATGGATGTCCAGACAGAATCTATCTATACATATTATAATGGATGTCCAGACAGAATCTATCTATGCAAATTTTTAATGGATGTCCAGACATAATCTATATATACATATTATACTTGATGTCCAGACATAATCTATCTATAAATATTTATAAGTGATGTCCAGACATAATCTATCTATACAGATTATAATGGATGCCCAGACATATAAAGACATTAAAGTTAAACTAATTCATGGACATATCTGTTCGAATGTATAATGCAGATAAGCAAAAGACGAGACTTCATGAACTAATTCACAAAGTAAATAACACATGTCCGAAATAATAGAGTATTATAACATATGAACAGTAGTATTGGTCATCCTATTTAATATCACTATGCTGATCATATTCCCCGGTAATCCAATTGTAAAAATTCCAATAACAACACATAGTCTGATAACAAACAAATCGGATCTGAAAAATAAAAGAAACGAATATTTGTTATTCAGGACAGACAAATGTGAGAGAAAAAAAAAAACACATTAAAAATGTCTGTTATGTCTTGTCAAGATTTGTCGATGTAGACTGTCAAGAATTATACAAACCCTTATAAATTGTGCTAAACAATTAACTGCATAAGCTACAGACATAAAAATGAAATAATTTATTTTTTAAGCCTATTTATGTTGGTAACCCCTGACACTTGTGTGAAATCAATGTAGATTATTAGTAAAACGTTTTACTGGGACTAATTGAGGATGAAAAATGGTTATAGAATAGTTTTATTTTTGCGAAGATTTTAAGCCTCTTTGACAGCAATCAGCAGCAAAAATGTTGCCAACCCTATGTTGTGAATGTGCTACAGGTAGCAAACATGCGGTAGCTTAAGGCTTAGACATATTAAGAGTTTGACTATAACATATTTAACACCAGTGGCAGGCGGTTTACTACCCTCAGTGGCGTAGCGAGCTTAACTCGCGCCAGGGGCACAATATCTTTTAAGCGCCGCCTCATTCGAAAACCATGTAATATTATATGTGAAATATACCATTTGGCTTCCCCTTTGTGTGTAGCGCCCGGAGCATGATGCCCCGCCCCATTCGAAAACCATGTAATATTATATGTGAAATATACCATTTGGCTTCCCCTTTGTGTGTAGCGCCCGGAGCATGATGCCCCGCCCCATTCGAAAACCATGTAATATTATATGTGAAATATACCATTTGGCTTCCCCTTTGTGTGTAGCGCCCGGAGCATGATGCCTCGCCCCATTCGAAAACCATGTAATATTATATGTGAAATATACCATTTGGCTCCCCTTTGTGTGTAGCGCCCGGAGCATGATGCCCCCATTGCCCACCCGTCGCTACGTCACTGATTAGCCTGACGAATTTTTAACTAGGTTAACATCAATGACCTTTTAAATATAAATATCTGTGTTGAGACTTGTTAAAAGTGAGTACAGGATTCGTTATGCGACCACAGTCTAACTCACGGAATAAATATTTTACTGCATTTGCAGTCGATACTTAAAAAGTTCAACCCCTTTGAACTAAAGATGAAGCCATTGTTCGTGATACTTGTGAGTAGCGAATATCGCAGTAAAAAAAAAAACCATTTTATTTTACTGTCTTACTTAATCCATACATGTATAACAAGTCTTAAACTTCCATACATGTATAACAAGTCTTTAGCTTCCATACATGTATAACAAGTCGATTCGTAATTGTTGTGGGCTATTTTTTTTTTTATTTGCGTTTGTAAACGTAATCGAAAGGCTAGACAACGTAGCTGTGTCAGCCATTTTTTTTTGACACAAGTGGTCATCAAATGTTCAAATCTGGTTAACTCTTTAGCCATTCAGAGAGTCGTGCCCCGCCCCCCCCTCCCACCCAACCCAAGGCCGTAATGTTTCAAGTCCAAACTGTGTTTTCTATAAATAAGGAATTATAATTTCGTTCTTTTTTTTTTTTTAAAGTATTTTTAAATGTCTATTGACAGCAGTGAGCAGCAATTTCGCCAACTTGATTACTTTGTTTTAGATAACGCTAAATTATTTTATTTTATTATTATTTGTATCGCTGGAAATATAATAAACGTTGACTATGATTCACTCGTTGGCTGGTCTGTAAGTGAATGGTAGAAAGCAGTAGTCATGGCAAAATAAGGTTGCGACAACTATTCTGGCCTTTTTCTGATTAGTGTTATCCATGAGTGGGCTAATTGTTATCCCTGCATGGGCTAATTGTTTTTCATGCATTAGCTAATTGTTATCCATGCGTGGGCTAATTGTTATCCCTGCATAGGCTAATTGTTATCCCTGCATAGGCTAATTGTTATCCCTGCATGGGCTAATTGTTATCCATGCGTGGGCTAATTGTTATCCCTGCATGGGCTAATTGTTATCCATGCATTAGCTAATTGTTATCCATGCATGGGCTAATTGTTTTTCATGCATGGGCTAATTGTTATCCCTGCACGGGCTAATTGTTATCCCTGCATAGGCTAATTGTTATCCCTGCACGGGCTAATTGTTATCCCTGCATAGGCTAATTGTTATCCCTGCACGGGCTAATTGTTATCCCTGCATGGGCTAATTGTTATCCCTGCATGGGCTAATTGTTATCCATGCATTAGCTAATTGTTATCCCTGCACGGGCTAATTGTTATCCCTGCATGGGCTAATTGTTATCCCTGCATGGGCTAATTGTTATCCATGAGTGGGCTAATTGTTATCCCTGCATGGGCTAATTGTTATCCATGAGTGGGCTAATTGTTATCCCTGCATGGGCTAATTGTTATCCCTGCATGGGCTAATTGTTATCCCTGCATAGGCTAATTGTTATTAATGCATAGGCTAATTGTTATGCATGCATGGGTTAATTGTTATCCCTGCATGGGCTAATTTTACAAGTTTTTTTTTTTTGAAAACCACTTGGATGATATCTTGAAATTGATGCTGACATGATCCACAAATGTTATTGCAAAAAAGATTCCGATGATAGAATTTGTTGAGCAATGCGACAAATCTATCAGTTTAGATTTGACATTTATGTCTGTCTTTCATCCTAAGTAAAACATCAGTCTATTCTAAATACGCTGCTACGTATGTCTTATTCTTTTGAAATAATCATAAGAAATTATGATTATGTCGGTCTTTGGTCTATATAATCTCTATGAAATTCGGTCGTGTTAATTAGTTTTAATTTAGAAAAGAAAATTTAGTTGATCAGAGACAATCATTACATGAGATGTACTTCTTTATATAGGATGCCATAGAGACAATCATTACATGAGATGTACTTCTTTATATGGATGTCATAGAGACAATCATTACATGAGATGCACTTCTTTATATGGATGTCAGAGAGACAATCATTACGTGAGATGCATTCTTTATACAGGATGTCATAGTAAACTATTTTTTGTGTGCTAAAATATAGTATTAATCAGCCTTACATGTATCTGATATGTAATATCTATCTATCTATCTATCTATCTATCTATCTATCTATCTATCTATCTATCTATCTATCTATCTATCTATCTATCTATCTATCTATCTATCTATCTATCTATCTATCTATCTATCTATCTATCTATCTATCTATCTATCTACCTATCTATCTATCTATCTATCTATCTATCTATCTATCTATCTATCTATCTATCTATCTATCTGTCTATCTATCTATCTATCTATCTATCTATCTATCTTTCTATCTATTTATCTGTCTATCTATCTATCTATCTATCTATCTATTTATCTATCTATCTATCATCTATGTATAAGTCTATCCGTATATCTATTAATCTATTATCTATCTATCTATCTATCTATCTATCTATATGTATGTCTGTCTATCTATCTATCTATTAACAATAATTACAGTTGATGACAGGAAACATACATATAAGACAATCACAAGCATCGATTCTTTAATTGATTCCTCAACTACGCCTCGGAACCGGTAAACATCTAAAGTTTACGCTTGATCAAACATCTTTTGAAACAATTGACTTGGATTATCTTTCCTTCACTAGATTAATTCTATTTCCTTGTTACTAATAGTGCTTTCCACTTGAGTTTTGTTTTAACTAGGAAGTTGCTTGTGCATTAGTAAGGAAGAAAAAAACAAACAAATATAAAACAATGAAATCAATTTAATTATTAACTCAAAGTTTATTAGCTATTGATTAAGCCATTTGAATTAGGATTATTCACTTAAAGTATACTAACAATTGATTTAGACATTAGAATTATGATTAATTCCACAAAACGTTTAGTAAAGACATATCTTTTCATTTTTTTTTTCCATGTCTTGATACAGGCTATATTGATAACTATAATGGATTGACTTTGTTAAATAATATTAATGTTGAAGAATAACAATACACGGCGCTCACATGAATATCCACTACGCTATAAATGAAATAAATCAAACGTATCGTTGTGTCACACATGGGATAATCGTATTTTGAAAGTAACCGTGAACTCAAAAGGTTATCAATGAAAAAGTGAAGTCAGACTTAACAGTTTGTCATAAACTATACTAGTGTCCGTCTCTCCAGCCTCTCCAACTCTCAACCTCGGTATCTGTCATATTGAAATTCTCTACTAACGCGCTTTGACGCAAGTGATTGACTAGCTGGAGTAATACTCCTGATTATCAACACATTGGTCATTGCAACCCAACGCTAGCGGTTTATATAGTTACGTCTAGCTAAATACTATCAGCTCAAATTGTAACACTCAACTATATACATCCAGCTCACATTGTAACATTGAACTACACACATTCAACTTACATTGCAACATCCAACAATATACTATCAGCTTACATTGTAACTACCAACTACATACTATCAGCCGACATTGTAATATCCAACAATATACTATCATCTCACATTGTAACTACCAACAATATTCTATCATCTCAAAAACTATTAAAACCAACTTTATACTTTTTGAAGTTTATATAAAAAAATCTATTCACTTGAACTAAAATATGCTGCCATTTTTCAATGTTGATTCGTAGCATTCTGTTCTGTTTTTTTTATACCATTGTAGACTCAACAGAACAATATGATACCTTACTCTACATTAGTCTTAGTCTAAAGCATTTTACATACAGATGTGCTAATCTGGTTTGTTTTGTAAGCTATCCAATAAGATGTTGCCCTGAAACTATACAGCTCCGTTATTTCAACTGCAGTTAGTGTTTTTATATAAACAAGAAAACAAATTTATTCTGTTAAATTATTTTCAAGACGTCTATACAATCATGCACTTGTTAACGTAAATGAAAAGAATTTAATCTCACCACTATATGACTGTTACGGTCTCTATAAATTGGAATAAGATAAAAATATCAGCTTCTATTAAGATAAATTCAATCTGATACAATCTATTACCACAAAGTGACAATCATTCAGTTAATAAGTGTTATTTTCTGCATCTCCCCCAATCTCTTGTAGAGACAACTAATTTACTCTACATCTTCAACCCTTTATGTCTTTGTAAGTCTTTATCTTTTAGAAATAAATGGATGCGTGAATTGCGATGTGGGTTGATATTTGTATAAAAGCCGGTTGTGATAATTAGTTTATAAAAAAATGCTGATGATAATCAAGTATAATGTGTATCTATCTATCTATCTATCTATCTATCTATCTATCTATCTATCTATCTATCTATCCATCCAACTCATCTTCCAACCCCCATCCCCCAATTGTAGCTCCAAGTAGGGTTATATTTAAAATAACATTTCATGGAACTAGGGAACTTCATCACTGTAACAATAGTAAAGCCTTGAATTTTTTAAATTAATTTCTTATAGACTGTGTCATCGCTATAAATGCATAAGATGTCGATTCGTTAGACTCTAAATCGGACACTGATTAATAATACACATGAACATTTTTGAAGAGTAAACTATCACACCCTAGTTCAGAATGGTAATCTAATTCAAATGATCATCGAATCTGGTAATCACGTATATTTCTATGATTCAGGTGACCACAGAATATAGTAGTTTTATTTTTTTCAGTTGATCATTGAATTCGGTAATCAATTAAATATTTCTGATTCAAGTGGTCATTGATTGTGATAATCATTTTATCTTTCTGTTTCAGATGATCGTTGCATGAGGCAATCTTGTAAACTTTTGAGAAATCCAGTTGGATTTAAAGCCAGATACGGTCTCGAAAAGTTACATTGCTTCAACTGTGAACAGTAGTATCTTTAAATAAGAGAACACTGTTGTATACTGATAAAATATTATCAAAATTATCATATATTAACTATAAAAAAAAAAAAAAACAACACTTAACGGAACAGCATGCAGTCATGTAATATCTCAAATTATTTTCCTGATTCAAGAATAATTAATATGTGGGTAACAGTATTTTTTGGCAATCCAGATTTGGAATTGTCAATATTCGCTTTCAAATATTACTTTGCAATTTATCAGGTACCTAGTTTGATAAATATTGGTACTAAAAAGTCATGGCGTGTACTGTTTTTTTTTTTAAATAATGCGTAATTTGTATGCGTTTTTTTTAACACTTATCATTTACATTATTTTTTTCTATACTGGGATAACATAAAAATCTCTTGAGGACGTACTCATTATTTTATAAAATGTATCACAATGCATTCGGATTTAACTTTCTCTGTCGTTTATCTTGACATAAATCTGTATCGTACTTATAAATACATCTGCTGACATCGTACTTATAAATACATCTGCTGACATCGTACTTATAAATACATCAGCTTACATCGTACTTATAAATACATCCGCTGACATCGTACTTATAAATACATCAGCTTACATCGTACTTATAAAAACATCCGCTGACATCGTACTTATAAATACATCAGCTTACATCGTACTTATAAATACATCCGCTGACATCGTACTTATAAATACATCAGCTGACTTTGAACTTATAAATACATCTGCTGACATCATTTTTATAAATACATTTGCTGACATCATATTTATAAATACATCTGCTGACATAGCACTTATAAATACATCTGCTGACATCGTAAATTATGGTGCACACACTCTGTGAAGATGGTGCACAGCCGCATTCCGAAAATTCCTCGAAATTTAAAGTGATTGCACACATTGTTGTCTTGTGTACTGTTTTTTTTTCAACACAATTAATTTTCCAATATTTTTTTTTTTAAATATCTTCAAGCAATAAATCAACCAAGATTTAAACAAAAAAAAATAGTTGTCAAATCTTTGCTAGCATTGCCCTCTGTCGGACGAATACAGTTACATCTGCTTTTAAAACATATCGAAATGTTTTGTAAATTTTGACACCTACTCAAAGTTAAATAAATAATTAGTCTGAAATATGGCCAAATATGAGACAAAAACACAACACCGCTACACTATAAAAGAAAATAATTCCTCTAAAAAAATTATATCTCTTCTTTTTCACCGGCTATTTTCATTTCTTTATTATGTTACTACGTTACTACGACCTGCGAGTGGAACTGGTCTTTCGCTTTATAAAACGGTTTCCATTGAATTTTATTTTCATGTTCCGCATTAATTCCACAACATGTGTAGTGAAAGGTGTAGGGCCCGGACTCAGAAGAAATTGTGTTTTTTTTGTGCCAGTCATAACAGTATGTTATCAAGAATTTCATGGAATTGGCTAAGTTTAGTTTTTTGCCATGCATGTTGTAAACTATGGGCAAAGAGCACCTGTTTTGTACATCCGCTATTGGAGCCTTAGGTAAATGTGTCATTATTAGCAGAGAAGTATTTTTTTTTACATCTATATACATCTATCTATCTACCTATCTATTTATATATCTATCAATCTATCTATCTATCTAACTATCTAACTATCTATCTATCTTTATGTCTCTCTGTCTGTCTTTCTGTTTCTCTCTCTCTCTCTCTCTCTCTCTGTATATATATATATATATATATATATATATATATATATATATATATATATATAAAGTCTGTCTGTCTATCTTTCTGACTATCTTTCTGTCTATCTGTCTGTCTATCTGCCTGCTTGTCTGTCTGTCCTTCTATCTATCTGTCTATCTAAAAACCTTTGCTGTCGGACAAATAACGTTATATATTTTTTTAGATATGTATCGAAAGTTTTATGTATATTTACCAAACCTCTTAAAAAATCGCCAAGTGGTGTGAAGCATGGCCAAATATGAGGGGAAAAAAAATAAAAACCCAATACAATATAAAGAAAAAACAAATGTATCACTGCAATCAGGGCCGGAAATGACATTGCGAGGCTCAATTTAATGGATGCTTGCGAAGCCACTCTTCTAACTTTTGTTTACAAAAAAAAAAAATTACTATTAATTATAAACGTAAATTGCTGGGCCCCTGTCAGGCGCGAAGCCCAATATGTAGCCATCTGTCAGAACGGTGAAAGGCCAGCCCTGATTACAATTTTACTTTTGAGAACATCTTGTGAATTGTAATCGTTAGTTTAAGAATAGCACACAGCATTAAACCTATACATACCGGTAATAATTGATATAAAACGGTAATTTAATTGAATCCATCGATCTATCCATTAATTTACCGTGACAATCATTTTAAGAAGAAAATGCGGAATCTAGGAATCGTAAGAACAATGAATAAGAATGCAGGCCTGACCCTTTTTTTTTCATTGGGTAGTTCAGTCATTTCGGAGATTTATGTTAGTTAAATCTCTAGGAGAATTTATTATTCATCGCATAAACCGTTACGAAGTTACGATTTTTTGTCCGCCTATCTACACGATGTAAATCTTTCTATTAAATTGTTTATCTATCTAAATAGCATATCTTTCTGACTATCTATTTCTATATAATTATCTATCTATCATCTATCTATCCATTTGTCAAAAAAAAAGACATCTTAACTTGAAATTGCACCGTTTTTTGGTTGAATACCAGACATATTTAAAACTGAGTTATTCACAGATAGTGTTTCAGGAACGAGGCGTGAGTGTTGCCGGTCTTACTCTTAGAGAAAAAGGTATTAATGTTTTTATGCTATATACAAAGCACAAACGAACAAAGATCTATATATTTGTATAACGTATTGGACTAAAACATATACGACTTATATATAACTGATGTTATATTATTTAAACTTGTAATCATTTTATTACGAATGATTATGCAAACTATATTCATTAAACACTGTACCATTATATAGATAAAAAGCTATAGCTATTGTTAGTCCAATACTTTATATACCTATATAAATCTTTGTTCATCTGTGCTTTGTATATAGTATACAAACATCAATGCATTTTTCTCTAAGAGTTAGACCGGCAACAGTCACGCCTCGTCCCTGACGTGTGTAATTCTCTGGGCTCAATATTCTGGGATTTGCATTAAGACGCACACATGTATATATCTGTACACGAGGATGTGTGTGTGTGTGTGTGTTTGAACACAAAGAAAATTTCATGTTGTCCCTAAATCATAAACTAATGTATACATTACCAAGTCGTAAATTATGTCCCTTGAAACTATACATCTAGATAACCTACGAACTCTGCCCACCTCCACACCGGTGGACACACACCTAATTAAAAAGGTTGTGGTTGAGGGTGTAGACAAAACAAAATTGTGTAATATCTGTCTGGTTATTTACTGAAAACGTACTTTTCAATGTATGATAACCATATGATTCTAAATACAATAACTGCCCATTTGTGTAAAGTGGATCATCAAATGGTAATAATTTATACCATTGATGTTGTTGTACATTCTATTCTAAACTTCACTGCAGTGGCTTGCAGATGTTGTACATTCTATTCTAAACTTCACTGCAATGGCTTGCAGATGTTGTTGTACTTTCTATTCTAAACTTCACTGCAATGGCTTGCAGATGTTGTTGTACATTCTATTCTAATCTTCACTGCAATGGCTTGCAGATGTTGTTGTACTTTCTATTCTAAACTTCACTGCAATGGCTTGCAGATGTTGTTGTACTTTCTATTCTAAACTTCACTGCAATGGCTTGCAGATGTTGTTGTACTTTCTATTCTAATCTTCACTGCAATGGCTTGCAGATGTTGTTGTACTTTCTATTCTAATCTTCACTGCAATGGCTTGCAGATGTTGTTGTACTTTCTATTCTAAACTTCACTGCAATGGCTTGCAGATGTTTTGGTATTCCCATCACTGGCGGACTGCAATATAAATGTTTCGGAATAATAAACGAAATGGTATCTATCTATCTATCTATCTATCTATCTATCTATCTATCTATCTATCTATCTATCTATCTATCTATCTATCTATCTATCTATCTATCTATCTATCTATCTATCTATCTATCTATCTATCTATCTATTTATCTATCTATTTATCTATCTATCTATCTATCTATCTATTTATCTATCTATCTATCTATCTATCTATCTATCTATCTATCTATCTATCTATCTATCTATCTATCTATCTATCTATCTATCTATCTATCTATCTATCTATATATCTATCTATCTATATATATATATATAATCTCTATATATATCTATCATCTATCTATCTATCAATCTATCTATCTATCTATTATCTATCTATCTATCTTTATCTGTCTATCTATTTGTATCTACCTATCTATCTATCCATCTGTCTGTCTGTCATGTGTCTATCTTTCTATATATCTATATTTCCATCCATCCGTATATTCATTCTGTCCATTTACCCATCTTACTATATGTCTCCCTATCGGTCAGTCCGTCCTTCCATCCGTCTGTCTCACCGTCTTAAACAAGTCGTAGGATCGGGTCGACTAATACATGGGATCTTAAAATAAACTAAAAAAAAAATGAATCGAACATAGCCTACGAGCGAATGGCACTAATATTAATTTTTTTGCCTATCTAGCTATCCCAGGGCCTTGTCTATCTAGCTATCTCACGGCCTTGTCTATCTATCTATCCCAGGGCCTTGCCTATCTAGCTATCCCAGGGCCTTGTCTATCTAGCTATCCCAAGTCCTTGTCTATCTATCTATCCCAGGGCCTTGCCTATCTAGCTGTCCCAGGGCCTTGTCTATCTAGCTATCCCACGGCCTTGTCTATCTATCTATCTATCTATCCCAGGGCCTTGCCTATCTAGCTGTTACAGGGCCTTGCCTATCTATCCCAGGGTCTTGCCTATCTAGCTGTCAAAGGGCCTTGCCTATCTAACTGTCAAAGGGCCTTGCCTATCTAACTGTCAAAGGGCCTTTCGGTAAGAATTTCCAGTACTCAATCTCCCAATATACTTTAGTCGAGTGCACTTTAGTTTCACAGCGCGATTCATACAGCTCCTTGCGATATTACTTAGATCTAATGATCTCATGGGTCCTTCCATGGGACATGTCCTGCCATTGGACCTGTCCTGCTATTGGACCTGTCCTGTCATGTGACCTGCCATGGACGTGTCCTGTCATGGGTCCTGCAATGGAACCTTTCCTGCCAAAGGACCTACCATGGGACCTGTCCTGCCATGCGACCTGTACTGCCATGGGATCTGCCCAAAGAAGACTGCCTAAACCGTCTCCGTTTGCACGAGACCGTTGAGACTACTTGCTCCAACATGAGATAAGAAAAAAAAAAGGATTAAGAATGTCAACGGAAAGCGTCACATTATTCATGCACAAATAACACTTCTACAATTGATAGTAAAATGTCATTTATATGTGTAACTTTATTGTGCCGAATAGTGTCTGCAAGTCTAGTTAACTTCTTAATGTCGCTAACGTAACTACTTTTTAATGTTTCTGAAATGTTTTTTTTAAATTTTTTTTTTATTTTGAATATACATCTAAAGTAAAAAAAATGACTGGGTTGAAATAATTGTCATTCTATTTTCTCTGCCGATTCAAATAATGAGGTGTTCCCACATTTTTGCACTTTTCCCCAGAAATCGTAAATTGTCAGCCAAACAACGTAGCATTTGTCTGCTGACCTCCATTTTATATTACGTAAGGCACACAATCATGAGCGTATTCATGGGGGGAGGGGGGCAAGGGGGGGCATTTGCCCCACCCCTACATTTTGAAAAAATGTCATATAAGATGGAGGCATTTGCTCCCCCCCCCCCTTACATTTAAAAAAAATGTCATAAATTTGTTATTTGCCCCCCCCCCTGGAAAAATTCCTAACGACGCCCATGCACACAATAATACAAAATTGGATTCAACGGAATGAAGTCAATCGTGTAATATTGCACACTTCTTTTGGAGTAGCTGGTAATTTAGTTGTTGACTTTTGGGTTCGCTTAGAAGATGTTACGCGCTCTTTGCTTGATATATTTCTCGTGAAAATATACCGTGTGATACTCTGTTTCATTCACAACATCCGTCTCAACCAGGCCCACCGACAGAAATTTCGGGCCCCCTGGGCAGGGCTGTCATGGACCCCCCACCCCACTCCGTGCTGATAATAATATTTTCAAAAGTTGATTGGCCAGCTCAGCCCGGGCCGCTAAAACTCGCCCTAAATTTCAACGGGTCCCTGGGAAATTTACCCATCCGCCCCTCCCTCCCGCCCTCCCTCCCCCCCCCCCTTTTGGTGGCACTGGTCACAACGAGATAAATATTATGACATACACAGCCGATAACCACCCCCCCTCCCCGCGAGAATTCCCATTTAATACAAAAACTTATCCCCCCAGCTTTCTGTGAAGACATACTTTATCTATCATCTCTTTTTTTAAATGAACTTGTATCATTTTGTTCATATGAATTGAACTGTAAGACTTTTCTTTGTAGTAGCTTAGATCTTTAGTGAGGCGGATTGCGTACGTTTTACATTCTTCACAATTGATTCTTTTTATTTTTTTTCTCTCACAAATAGAGATCTAATTATGTATGATGTACACATTTGAGAAACGCGAAATATAAATTCTAATTCTTTTACGACTCACGGTGAAATTCGCCTGCGACCCACATGTGGGTACCGACTTATTCTTTTAATAAAAAAACACTGATCTCTTTATCTCGCTTTCTCACTATCTCTCTCTCTCTTTCTCTCTCTCTCTCTCCCCCTCTCTGTCTCTCTGTATGCTTCTCTATATCTCTTAACTATATCTCTAGCGCCCTCTTGCTTTCTATATCCATTTACGTAAATAATGTCAACTAATGAGATTGCATGCACGTAACACATATACTTATGTTTACATCTTCTCTCTCTCTAAATGACATTAATATGTTATAAAATACTTCACTGACTAAGGCCTATAGATTTATTTTTCTAATTTGGCTAATTTCATTTATATCAGATGGTGTAATTTGGCTAATTTCTTTTATATACTATGATGTAATTTGGCTAATTTCTTTTATATTAGATTGTGTAATTTGGCTAATTTCTTGTAAATCAGAAAGTATAATTTGGCTAATTTCTTTTATATCAGATGATGTAATTTCAGCAAAACGATAAAAAAAAAAACAAATTCATTTTAATCGAAAGTATTAAATAAATCTCTGCTTCATAAAAATCTACACTGTCCTTCATTTTGTTTTTAATCACAGTGTTGTTTGATGTCAATATTACCATGGCTGAATAACAGGTGGTATTACGTTTTTAGTCGTCAGCATTTTTTCTCCTTTGTATTAATATCTGTGTGGATTTTTCGTTTACACACACACACAATATATATATATATATATATATATATATATATATATATATATATATATATAAAGCCGTCCGCAATACCGTAGTAATTGAAATAGTGCCAAGGTCATGGGGTCATGAATATCATAAGGCCAAATTAAAAAGTAGTCCCAAACAACAGAATCATTTCGTTGAGTTATATATTAGTACTGATAGTACTGAGCTAGCCTGCACAAGACATATTGGTTACTCTTTAGGTTTTCGAGATAATTATGGCTGAGACATTTACTTTACTTCCACTAAACATCTCTACACCAACTAAACATCTCTACTACAAGTAAACATCTCTACACCCACTAAAAGTCTCTACACCCACTAAACGTCTCTACTGCCACTAAACATCTTTGTTTTACACCCACTTAAACTCTTTACTAAACAACTTTACTTTTACTGAACATCTTTACTTTACTTCCGTTGAATAAATAAAAACAGTTCTGAAGTGTTCCCATTAAGTGATTCTTAATGTCTGTAAGGTAGTACTATTGATTGTCACCTTCAGATAAATAAACGAGCTGTCGAAATACGCATATGTTTGTTCTAAATATCTGTTATTACAGTAGATTAGATTATTATCACAGTAAATTGTTATGACAGTAAATTGTTATCACAATAAATTGTTATCACAGTAAATTGTTATTACATATACTGTATTGATATTACAGTACGGTTTTATTACAGTGTGTTGTTATTACAGTATGGTGTTATTACAGTAGATTGTTATTACAGTAGATTTTTATTATAGTAGATTGTTATTACAGTAGATGGAGTTATTACAGTAGATTTTATTACAGTAGATGGTGTTATTACAGTGAATTGTTGTTGTAGTGGATTATTATTACACTAGATTATTAGTACAATAGATCGTAATTACAGTAGATTACACGCATATTTAAAACAAACAAATTATAATGTTTATCAGTAAACAGGGTCGAATAATCCGGGGTCCAACTATCCGGGTTCGAAATGTCACGGGCAGAAGTGTGGCTGACCGAAATGGCGGGGTCGAACTGTCCGGGGTCGAAAGTCGTGGAAATGTGCTCACACCATGATCAAAGGGTACATTGCTTCTACAGAACAAACGAAGTTGACAAATGAAACAAAGAATCGGTTAATATTAAGCTCAAAGTTATCTATGGAAACGATAGTGATCCGTCTATTGATGTGCCAGTCGAATTGTAACACTAGTGATAAAACGTATGATATTGCAACCGCATAGTCTATCGCTATTACAGATGAGATATCTGAATAGAAAACACAAGTTGACTAATGCACAGAATAATGGTCTATATGTTTGTCTTTGGTAATTACTATTGGATCATGTCTAAACGTAATAAAATTGTCTATAACTCATATAATTGTGACAGGTCTATAACTCATAGAATTGTGGCATGTCTATATAAATCATACAATTGTGACATTTCTATAACTAATATCTATCTATGTATTTATCTATTTGTCTATCTGTCTATCTATCTATCTATCTATCTATCTATCTATCTATCTATCTATCTATCTATCTATCTATCTATCTATCTATCTATCTATCTATCTATCTATCTATCTATCTATCTATCTATCTATCTATCTATCTATCTATCTATCTATCTATCTATCTATCTATCTATCTATCAATATATCTATCAATCTATCTATCAATCTATCTATCTATCTATCTATCTATCTATCTATCTATCTATCTATCTATCTGTCTATTTCTATTTCTGTCTGTTTGTCTTTCTGTCTGTTAGTCTATGTCTATATACCAGTCTACCTTCACCAACCTACTTACTTACCTTCCTACCTGTCTATCGAGTATTTATCTATAATATATTAACCAAACTAAATATGAAACATCTATCTATCTTACTTATATATATAAATCTATTAAACAATCAGACATAAAGTTTAATCTCATCTATATATATATATATATAAGGCCATTGGATTTTTTCCTAAAAAGAAAACGAAACTATCATGTATTTCATTTACTCTATCAAAAGTGTGGAATTTTTTTTAAATAAAATTCCTTTTCCCCCTTCACTCCCTGCTCCTCATACTCTGAACTCCCTTATCTTTCCATCTGTATTCTCTCTTACTCCTTTTCGTTACTGTACTTTCTCCCTTCCTGTTTTATATCCTTGTCTCTACTTATCTCTGCTTGTCTCTACTTGTGTCTTTTCTATTCCTCCCCTCTTAAAACTCTAACCCGCTCCCTATTTTGTATTGATGACAAAGCATGCCATCTCATAACAAACCTTCGCTCCATATCACTTGCCAGGATCGTCCTTAATGAGCCTGATATGCCCCTGTTATTTTCTCCTCCAACTCACGTTAACTATCTACTATTTTCCCTTCGTGTTATTGTTCAAAACATTTCTGGAACAATCCTATTATGCAAGGCATCAAAATGTGTGAACTGTTGTGTCGTAAATCTTACGAACACATGTTAGGGTATTATTGTCTATTTCATTTACTCTATATAAAGTGTGAAATTTGTTGTTGTTTTTTTTTTAAATTAGTTAATTTTTGTTCCCCTTCACTCCCTGCTTCTCATAATCTGAACTCTCTCAGCCTTCCATCTGTAATCTCTATATCCCTGTTTTACATGTTTTACATTCTTCTCTCTTTTCTATCTTTACCTTCCGCTACCTATTCTATAGTGATAACAATGCATGCCATACTCTAACAAACCTTTTGCTCCACATCACTTGCCAGGGTTGAACCTGGTGGTATGCTTCTGTTTTATTTCTCTGACCTCTCGGGTTATATATTATTTTCTCTTCATGTTCTAGTTCAAAACATTTCTTTAAAAATGTCTAACAGGCATGTCTTCTAAATGTATGAACTACTTCGTTGTAGTCAGCAACACACAGGTGGTTATTGTCAGGGTGTTTCACAATGAGAGTAAGCTGCCCTTGTAATTGTCTCCAAATATTCGAGTTTTATATGGTATCCTCACTATCAAGTATGGTGATGACCTAGCTTAAACAAAGTCAGCTACCCACAAGGCGGTGAGGGGCAACGCCCTAGTGGTTGTGCACAGGGCTAACTATACCCGGTCACGCAAATAAAAAAGCACGTTACGAAAGCCAAACAACAATTTAAAAACCCGACTGATTTAAATGGAAACCGACCTTCGCACGATCACGGACATGATTACTAGCTAGCGACTTGGAATGTATTAAGCCTCTACAGAGCAGGAGCCCTAACACGCCTCACCGAACAGATTAGAAAGTGCACAATTAAAATAGCAGCACTCCAATAGATTATATGGAAAAATTAGGACATGCCAACAACAACAGTGAATACCATCTTTTATAGTTGTAACACCACACATACACTGGGCACAAGATTTGCTTTCGAGAAAAAACATCCTCAATCAAATAATTGGCTTTAAACCAGCAAACGAAAGATTGTGCAGCCTCATTATACGTGGCAAAATGTTTTATATGACCCTATTATGTGCTCATGCACCCACTGAAGATTCAGAAGGGAATACCAATAAGGAATTTTATGATGCCCTAGAAAGGATGTATAAACAAGCACCTAGACATGATATTAAATTAGTGTTAGGAGATTCCATCGCTAAGATTGGCAAAGAGATAATACACAGACCGAAAATTTGACGCTGCAGCCTACACGAAGAAAGCAACGACAATGGAACACGTCTAATTGATTTCGCATCTGGTAAAGGCATGTCCATCATGTGTTCGTGTTACGAACATAATAAAGATCTACACCAGCTTTACATAGATTTCAAGATGACATATGGCTTCCATGACTTCTAATTATTTAATGAAATAAACCGAGTTAAAACGATACCTTTGATATACCATTGGAAACATAAGGATATTGTAATTAATATTTATTATATAGCACCATCGATAACGTCTCGATAAAATTGTGTCGAAAAATAATTATGACTTAACCTTTCTTAGCTTTAAATTGAACACAGACCGTAAGGTGGAGACAACCCGCTATGTATACACAGACGTAGAGATTGCTTTCAAAGTGACTGTCTTAACTCTGTTTTAACCTTTGATTAAGTGCATGCTGTGAGTTCTAGTGCGTATGAAAAAAAATGTGCTTATGATGGAGAAAATGAGGGCAAGTGAAATTGCTGAGCAGGAGTGAAGAAGTAAGAGAGAAGGACAGAAAGTGTGAGGCTGACCGTTGAACCAGTTAGATGTTTTTTTCAGAAGGTAATTGAGAATAATGGAAGTTATGGTATGGGACTAGGACTATTTTCTTTTCTTGTTTTTCTTATGTTGTGTTCAATAAATGTTATCACATGAAAGGGTGACTGTTGTCGTTCTCTTTGATGGACACAATGTGTGTCAGCATGAAAGTCTAGATCTGATATCATTCCAAGTTATAAGTCCACAAGAATAAATTTAGTTAGCAGAGACACGAAGGTGGACTTGTATTTTCAAAAGGCGATATTTCGCTTAATATTTTACGTATGGTTCAATGGGAACTTTTTTTTAATCCTTGCACCATTTGCTGATAAATTGATACGATACGGCATTAGCAAAATGGCGTCCACTGTATGTGTCTATAAGCCTTTAAAAGACTGAACTGTTATTGAAAGCTATCCACCCCATTTAGGCCACACCCATCACGTGGGTGAAAAAAAACAACAGAGTTATCAACCCTGAATCGCTTGTCCCCCCTTATTGGCTTGTCTGCCCTCAGTTCCTTCCCCTGGTCTAATTGATTCCCCCCCCCCCCGGGGCCTTATGGTGCTGTGGTCAATGGGTTGATTCCTCTTGTTGTATTCACTGGTCGCTACTACATCGCCAGCCGAGGTTGATCCAATGATCAAACACCTGACACATCTCCCCGGTCTCTCTCTCCCCGCCTCTCATTCACACTCTTTCTTGGCTCTTTATATTGTATCTATAAAACATCATCTTAATATGTATACGTCTAAATATCTGGCCGTCGGTACATGTACCAATACCAACTAAATCTGTTTATATATTTTATAAAAAGAACAACAACAAAACAAATAAAGACAAAATAATTTGTCATTGAAATTATCTCTTAGATCATACTGTTCACATCTACCATATCGGAGTATTGACCCGTCTCACCTTTAGTGAACACTTGCTAGTGCCGTAGGCCATTGTTAGACATGTGCCTGTAAGCGCATATATATATATATATATATATATATATATATATATATATATATATATATATAATGCTTTATAACTAGGCTTGCCATACGCCCCGGTTTGGCCGGGACAGTCCCGGATATACTGGGTTGTCCCGGTGTCCCGCCCGGTTGTTGAAATTGTCCCGGTTTAGATTCAGGGCACAGTTTATTGGAAATAATTGAGCAAAATTATTAGATCAGAGAATGATTAATCTGCTCTTGTGTGATCAGTAACATTTTGGTAAGTAACACAGTAATACAAATTTACAGAAGTGAAAAATACGAGTGGTATAACAAGAAGAAAACTGTTTTGTTTTATAAAAATATCATGTTTGTGTACCATTATGAATAAAATAACAAAGAATATCTATTCTATATTTTATTTATTTTTTTACATTACTGTTTTCATACCCCCCCCTCCGGAACCGACATCCCTAAACCTAAAGTAAAAAAGACAGAACTGTCCCGGTTGGTCCGTGAAAAAATATGGCAACCCTATTTATAACACATTCGGATTTTTTTTTTTCAAGTCTCAGTTGATGCAACTTCTGACGAAAGCGCGTGCTTCTTCTTGCAGAGAATTAGTTAACAGCCAATGAAAAATAGAGGAATGATTACTGCACTTACCGTAATTGCAGTCATTGTACGTACTGTCCAACAAGACGAGTGATACTCTTGTTATTTTCTGAAAACTTTGGATAGAAAATTGACATTGCTTTTCTCTCCAACTACCTAAGATGAAATTATGAGAGGAAAATATGATATTGGTCTACTTGAAGTCTTCGTTTTACGACTGAAGAAAATCGTTAGTGAGTAATACTGTAGGTTTTTTTTTTTAAATCTCTATAATGTGATCTCATTAGTTGACATAGAGAATGTACATCAGATAGTTCAAATATCTAATACCCTAGCTCACATATAGTGTGATGCCATTAGCTGACATCTTAGCTCATCTATAATGTGGTGCCATTAGTTGACATCTTACTTCCAGCATAAATTGTGCCATTAGTTGACATCTTAGCCCACCTATAATGTGGTGCCATTAGTTGACATCTTACTTCCAGCATAAATTGTGCCATTAGTTGACATCTTACTTCCAGCATAAATTGTGCCATAAGCTGACATCTTAGCCCGTCTAGCTATCTATCTCTATGTCTGTCTATCTATATATCTCCATCCATCCATCCATCTATCCATCCTCCCATCCATCCTAACAATCCGTCCGTCCGTCCGTCTGTCTGTCCATCCGTCCGTCTCTCTGTCAGTCCTTTCGTCTGTCTATGTATTTATCTCTGTGGACTTATTTATTTATATCAGTATATATATATATATATATATATATATATATATATATATATATATAAATATATATATATATATATATATATATATATATATATACACACACACACATGTAGTACTAGTAATATAGACACTGGCTCGTTGGTCTTTGATAATTAAGCGTGTCAGACATTTCAGTGTTTAAGGATCAAATATTGAAACGAACCGACTTTTCTACGAAACAATTGCACTAGAGAAATTAGACAATATTTTTTTTGTTCGTTTTAGTTAAACATTTTAAAACATCTAAATGTGTCACCCATTAAAATATTTTTTTTTTAATATTTTCACTATTACCATGGCCCGTTTATACTCACATGTCATAAACGTATTTTATATCTATCATAATAAATATGATCCTCATTCATGATTTTATAATGGCTATCTTTAATACATTAAAACATATGTTTTAAGTGGGTTATTTTTTTAACAAACAATACACACGATTATAAAAACCTGTGTTTCTTCTAAAATTCTTTTTTTTTTATAAACTAAGAAGATTGAAACTGTACATATCACAATAATCAAGTATCTAATATTACATATTTTTGTCTGACGTGTTTTAACGATTTTGTATTCATCTCTAAACATCACAATCCACTTTGATTTTGAATGCATATACGTTAGCTCTATTCTTGTTTTACTCCCCCCCCCCTCTCTCTCTTTCTCTCTCTCTCTCTCTCTCACTTTCTTTCTTTTTCTCACTCTCTCTCTCTCTTTCTTTCTCTCTCTCTCAATGTTAATCGCCCGTTTACTACAATCACTAATACAGAGCCATAAACATTATCTATCTGTAATAGAAAATGGACGAATGTATTAAATACATTTTGGTAGTCTTTCGCAATATAAGCATTTTCTTTAAAATAGTTTCATTTATTACAAAAATATGAAGAATGTGTCCTATACAAGATCGGTTGTCGTCGGTATTTAACAGTACTACTACAATGATGCCCTATGACAGTGGTTGGCAAAGTGCGGCTCCGGAGCCTCATGTGGCTCTTTGGCCCCTTAAGTGCGGCTCTGGCACAAATATCCACGGAAGGCACACTAATATTTTCATTTACAAAAAAAAAAAACTTGGTAATAAAATAATTACATTTTATTTTGATACATTATAATTCTCTTTTTTGTTACTTTTTCTTTATTTTTTTTTCTTCTTTTTAGGCGGGGGGGGGGCACTCCACACTTAGCGGGGGAGCACGCCCCCCCCCAGTGCCCCCCTTGGCTACGGGGCTGAGTGTGGACACAAATAATGATGAAATAAATATACAAGAATAACTCAATAAAGTAGTACTCTACCTTTATCTTAAAAAAAAAAAAATTAAAATATATACAAACACATATAAATCTTGGTTATTTCATATGTTTATAAACAGGCGAGACATATTTTTTCTTCATTTTTTTAACATTAATCATGGCGCTGGCCAAACAAATCATTGAAGTGGGGCCGTAGTTAGCTATAGTGGCGCCCTGTGCAAGTTAAATTATCGGCGCCCCTCTTCCGAATCTGAAAAAAGTGCGATATCATTTAACAGCGATCTTTAGGGCGCCGCTTTCTATACGGCAGCACAGCGCACCACATTCTTATCTGTTCTGCTTTTTAAAAGCCTATGCCATCACTGTGGCCAGCAAAACATATCATAGAAACATATGCCATGAGCTTAAACCATTCTTTTAATTTTAAAATGAACAATGCTGTTATTGGTATTATAACAGCATTGTTATACGGACAATGCTGTTATAGGTATTGTAACAGCATTGTTATACTATGGTCTGAATGTCAAAAAGACAGAGTAAAGATGATTCTCTAAATAGTTTTGAATCAGATTTGTTTTATATGCAAGCCGTGTGACGTATGCGGTTGCCATTTTTCTTTTGTCACGGTTAACCTTTAACCTTTAACCCAATGACGACGTTCCAAAAGAGTTGTCAACTTGTCAGCGTTGGTGGAAATGAGTTTGACGTAGGCACTCTGAGGAAAACGTACATTGATCCCACGATATTGCCATGGTCGAGGAAAACAGTCTTATGAGTAGCAGAGACAAAAATCAAGAATAACCATTAAGTTTGCTTTGTTTACATTTGCAGACCGTGATTCCATTTATGTTCTGGAACACAATGAGACACAATGAATTATTTTCTCAAACATTATGAGTATAATTAAGACATAAAATATAAAATTTTTTTAAAACAATTCCTTATTGAATATATCAATTGATGGATACCTGTAGACCGCGTGTTCCGCACCCTATGGAATCCTTTGCTAAATAACTATTTCATATGGTATAATTTTGTTATTCGTTATTGATATGAAACATGAAATGCAAAACTTTTAAGTATGAGCATGATGAAGTCGCCCTGAATATCTCCAGAAGGTGTTGACGTCGTCAATATCCTAATACCTATGATCGATACATTGTTGATCTAGGAAACATTTTCCATATTTCTTCAAACCTCACTTCATTTTTAAATCTTAAGGAACGATTACGGCTAATATTTGAACTTGTAATTTTTATAAAAAAATATAATAACCTTCCTCTTTTGGTAGCTTTACTTATTTTTTTTTTGTAAATTTCTCGTTGTCCTGCTATTATTCAAATCTCTCTCTCTCTCTCCACCCCCCGTAGCGTGAAAACTCTACAGCATGGGTCAGGCATTCTACAGCAGGGTTCAGGCAATAGCAGGGAGGGGGGGGGGGCAGGAAATAAATTTATCTAAGTAGAGCAAACAAGCAAATGGGGCCAGACAAAACGAAGGGAGTGGGACCGGTCCCCTGCCTCCCCCACCCCCGCACGCTACGGGCCTGACTCTCTCTCTTGCTCTTTCTGCCCCCCCCCCTTTTTACTCTTTATTTGAGTTTATTTATTTTATCATTAGTAAACTATTTATTCCCAACATTATAATGATGTAATGATAAATCAAGTTTTCTTTCTAGACCTATAATAACAATATACCTAAAGCTAACATTATGAAAATTCCTATTGTTGGTTCATATTTAAAGTATTGGATTACTAGAAATATGATTATCAAAACATACAATGAAAATGTCGTTCTTTCTGTTATGATGTGGAATGAGCAAAGAAATACAGATAGTGTATACACATTAATCCTTTTACTAGTTCCATCATATACTATTTTTTATCTTTGAAACGCTTTCAAAGACAAGTTGAAATTGAAAATCCCACTCCCAACGATCATTCTTCATCCAATATATATATTTTATGTAATAATTATTTTGTTTCGTTGAATGAATGTAATGCATATTGTAATATACTCCTACTGCCTGATCAGGCTTGCGGAGCCGGACCGGAGCCGGAGACGAGGAGCCGTGGAGCCGCTACTTTTTGATGGAGCCGGAGTCGAAAAAAATCTTGCGGCTCCACGGCTCCCAAATGTTTTTTTTTTTTACAGCAGAATGTTTTTTTTAGCTTTTAAATTCCAAATTTGTTTGATTGTTTGCCTCATACAATTTGAAATGTTGTCATGTTTTACGAACTCCACAAGTAACAGCATTTAAATGATAGCGTGCACGCACATCACCACAAGAAATCTTTAATGGAGAATCGTTTTGTGTTCGTTTTAAATCTTGTTTACCCTCCGAAATTTTTTTTAATGGCATGTTATTTTGTTATATATAAAGTTAAAACAGTTTTATTTCATAGAATAATTGCATCAATCATTTAAAATAAATTTTTACTACGACGACAAAAAGAACACGTTATTTCGTATATTGTTTGACCGCGAATTTGTAATAGACTAAAAACAAAATGGTCGCTTTCTGTATTTAACAATTTTATTATAAACAGAATAGCTGAAACAGTGAGTACACTAGTATCACAATTAGTGTGACTGTGAGTACACTGGTATCATAATAAGTGAGAATATGAATACACTGGTACCAAAACAAGTTAAACTGTGAGTATACTGGTATCATAATTAGTGAAACAGTGAGTACACTGGTATCATAATTAGTGAAATTGTGAGTACACTGGTATCATAATTAGTGAAACTGTGAGTACAGTGGTATCATAAAAAGTGAAACTCTGAGTACACTGGTGTCATAAATATTTAAACTGTGAGTCCACTGGTATCATAATTTGTGAAACTGTGAGTCCACTGGTATCATAATTAGTGAAATTGTGAGTACACTGGTATTATAATTAGTGAAACTGTGAGTACGCTGGTATCATAATAAGTGAAACTGTGAGTACACTGGTATGCATACATATAACTAATGAAGCTTATAACTCAATTTCTTTCGCCACTAACATTTAAATACAAAGAAGCGGGAAATCAAGTGTGCAAAAAATGATTGTGAAATGTGCACATCTGCAGCTTCACAATATTGTTGTGCCAAATTGACATTGAATTACAATGTCCTTAAAACATTTTCAATATTACAGGTGCTGTATAAATATTACCAGTATCTTTCGTTACAAGCAAAGGCGATATATTGGTCTGAATAGACTGTCCTTTGTTTTGGCTATAATCAGACTATTCTTTTGTTGTCTTTGCTAAAAACAGACCGCCCTTTAATTTGGCTAAAAACAGACCACCCTTTGTTTTGGCTATAAACAGACCACCCTTTGTTTTGGCTATAAACAAACCACCCTTTGTTTTGGCTAAAAACAGTGTGTCCTTTTTTTTTTTCAAAAATCCAACTGTCCTTTATTTGTTCTAAAAACAGACTGCCCTTTGTTCTGTCTAAATAGACTGCCGATTGTTCTGTCTTAATAGACTGCCGATAGTTCTGTCTAAACAGATTGCCCTTTGTTCTTGTCGTGGGCACACAAATGAGTCGAACCATTAATGATATATGCTAAAATATATAAAATGTATACAGTTGGAAAATACTGCATGGGTCGTTCAAAAGTATTCTCCACTTTCTCGCCGGTTACTTTATTGTCAACCTCGGTCTGTCGACTGTCTTCAGTTTAAATAACACAAAGCGAATATTTATGTCGCTGTGTCAGCTTTAATGATTTAAAATATGTCACATTTTTAAGTATAAGATGGAAAAAAATAATATAATAAAATAAAATAATATATATACGCATAAGCAATTAGTTCGTTTCTTTATCTATAAAAAGACAAGGTACATTAATTATATTTATACAGTTTGTTATATTCTTTGATTGCTAAACATACTCACCCAAACTCAGTAGGTGATATTTACACCCGAAATAATGACTCTGACAGATTGCTCGTGATTACGACGATAAAGAATTAGGTCAATTCTTTGTTCGTATCACGTTTATTTATTTCTTATCATAAAATGTATTATTTCATTTATTATCTAATGGAAATTTACATCTAGTCTTTATAGCCATAATAAATATGAAAAATGATATCATCTAAGTGGCAATTAAGACTTTAACACAAAAATATAAATAAACCACCTATATCCATGTTTCTTATTCATTCCTTCAAAATGTTGATGTAAGGCTGCAAGTATATGGTATAAGTTTTCTTTGTAGTTTACCCTCAGATCCACTATTTAGAACCTCCCATCTTTGCCCTGTGATTCTCCTTCATTCTGCCAACAAGGCTAAGTTGTACTTATCTGAGTACTTAGTCTTAACTATTACAGTCATAACAGGGGCGGGAACACATACAGCAATGGAGGAATTATAGATCAACTGTTTGATTAACTACATAATAATATGTCGAGTTTATATTGTCATTTAAAATATTCATGTTAAAGAGTACTACTGTATGAAAAGATTAAAAACAAATAAAAACAGATTTGTCTGCAAATTACCTACATGTAATTTTTCAGCTTGTTGCCTTTTTTATGCTACATTTTTACAAGTTTATTGCCAGTAATAAACAAAAAAAATAGCATGGAAGAACTAGAAGTTGACATATTGTTTTACTTAACATGTGTCCGTCTTTTTTTCTCCGTATATTTCTGCCTTTATCTGACTGTAACCCACAATTCTGGAATAACAGCGCCAAAATTTAAACTTGGTCATAAATGGAGAATTACCATCGCAAAAATGAGAATTTGTCCAGTACGCAGATTGTTTAAATATGCCGTCTCCAGATTCATTAAATAAATTTTAATGAAGATAAGAATTTTAATTATTTAGTTTTTTTTTTTTTTGTCTCTCTCTCTCTCTATCTCTTTCTCTCTCCGTTATAAAATCAGTTTCATTTTTCCCGAAATCTGTCCGCTAGAGCTAAATTAAGTTAAAATAAATCGTCATGGTTTGCCTCCAAATTTTTCACAATTTGCAGTCACGTTAAATTTATTCATGCTGCGAGAATCTCGTTTTTCGTCCTGATCTCATATTTATACTAGCGATATATATAGACGGGGTCAAATGACGTTCGACAGCACTAAATTGACACATATAGACATTTTATGTCAACATAAGTGTGGAAATAAATAAAGATGTAATAAAGATAAATGAATAAATCAATAAAGTAGTACTCTACCACTATTAAAAAAAAAAAAGAAATAAACACTGCACACAAATATAAATCTTGGTTAGTTCATATGTTTATAAGCAAGCGAGCCATATTTTTTTCTTATTTTTTTTTTTTAACCATCAGAATGACGATTATCAAACAAATCATTGAAGCAGGGCCGTAGTTAGCTATAGTTGCGCCCTGTGCGAGTTAAATTATCGGCGCCCCTCCTACCAATCTGAAAAAAAGTGCGATAGAATTTAATAGCGATCTTTAGGGCGACACTCTCTAAGCGGCTGCACAGCCCACAATATTCTGTCTGTGCTGCTGCATAAAGGCCTAGGCCATTGCTGTGATCCAAACAAATATCGTAGAAACCCATACCATGAGCTTAAACCTTTATTTTCATTTTAAAATGGACAAAGCTGTTATCGGTAGTATAACAGCATTTTTATACGATGGCCTGAATGTCAAAAAGATAACTTTCGGCATAAAGATAATCTTTTAAATAATTTTGAAGACAATTCGTTTATTAGCAAGCCGTGTGATGTATGCTGTTGCCATTTTTCTTTCCTTATGGTTAACCTTCAAACCTTAACCCAATGATGACGTTCCATAAGAGTTGTCAGCGTTGGCGGAAATGAATTTGACGAAGACACTCTGAGGAAAACGTGCATTGATCCCACGTTATTGCCATTGTTTAGTAAATCAGTCTTATGAGTAGCAGAGACAAAAATCAAGAATAACCATTAAGCTTTTCTATGTTTACATTTGCAGACCGTGATTCCAATTATGTTCTGGAACTCAATGAGACACAATGAATTATTTTCTCATCCATTATGAGTATAATTAAGACACACAATATAACACTTTGTTTTTTTTGAACGTATATTTATTGATTATGTCAATTGACGGGTACCTGTAGACCGTGTGTTCCGTACCCTATTGAATTCTTTTGCTATAAAAAACTATTTTCATATGGTATAATTTTGTTATTCGTTATGGATATGGAACATGAAATGCAAAACTTTTAAGTATGAGCGTGAAGTCGTCTTGAATATCGCCAAACGGTTTTGCCCTCGTCAATATCCTAATACCGATGATCTTTGACGATCTAGGAAACATTTTCTATATTTCTTCAAACCTGCCTTCATCTTTAAATCTTAAGCATTGATTACGGCTAATATTTAAACTATTATTTTCTATAAATAAATCAGATTCCTCTTTTGGTAGCTTTCCACATTTTTTGTTGATTCCTCGTTGTCCTGCTATTTTTAATTAATCATCTCTCTCTCTCTCTCTCTCTCTCTCTCTCTCTCTCTCTCTCTCTCTCTCTCTCTCTCCCTCCCTCTCTCTCTCACCCTCTCTCTCTCTCTATTACTTTTTCTTTCACCCCCCCCCCCCAAAATATCTTTTACTTTTTATTTGAGTTTATTTTAATTTATCATTAGTAAACTATTTATTACCAACATTATAATGATGCAATGATAAATCAAGTTTTCTATCTAAACCTATAATAACAATAGGTTTTAAAAATATCATCTGCTCACAATGATTAAACCATATATATTATGTAAACAATTAGTCTTTTTGTTTCAATATACCTAAAGCTAACATTATGAAAAGTTCTAATGTTGGTTTATATTTAAAGTATTGAATTACTAAAAATCTGATATGAATACATACAATAAAAATGTGTTTTTTTCTGGACTGAATTTGGAATGAGCAAAGAAATAAAGATAGTGTATAAACATTAATCTTTTGACTAGTTCCAACATACACTATTCTTTATCTTTGAAACGCTTTCAAAGACAATCGAACACAAAGCCTTCAAGTTGAAATTGGAAATCCCACTCCTTAACGATCATTCTTCATCCAATTTATATTTTTTTATGTAATATTCATTTTCTTTCTTTGAAAGAATGTAATACATATTTTGAATCAATCATCTTTTTAAATTATATACAATCGTTGTTTCTCAAACTGGGGTCGTAATTCCAGGAATTGTATCCGTTTCCCTTTCATCTATACCAAGTATGAGTGTTACTGTAGTATTCCAGGCTGGTCCAATGTTGCGTTACTTGCTACAATGTTGGTTTGTAAACATAAAAGTCCTAAACTTTGATGACTTCTAAAAAATGAAGAGGTAATATGTACAAGAGAAACTTCTTTATCAAACAGTCTACTAAGTAAATGCCCTCTAATAGCGACTATATACATCTAACTAGTAAAACTGTCGACACCGAACTAACTATGACTAACTCCTAAGCCTGTCAGCACCGTACTTAGTACTAAGTAGTACTAACCCCTGTCCAATGTAAACCGAGACTCTTTTCGAAACATAAAGTTGAGAGATGGTCAGTAGGCGTGTCAGCGTGTACCTTAAATGACCCTACAAAATATTTCGACTGTTGGTAGGTCAAACCAGTGGTCAAATTGGTTTAAGAGCCTGACCTGTTCTATTGTTGTGTGGGATTGTCAGTTAGGAATAAGTTAGGATGAGTCATTCACATGGGAGGGGGGGGGGGAAGAAAGTGTCACTTGGGAAAGATAACCAGGGGTGGTGGAGAGGTTAAATTCTACTCGTCACATACCTCCCTCCTTCATTCTACTCGTCACATACCTCCCTCCTTCATTTTAATTGTCACATACCTCGCTCCTTAATTCTACTCGTCGCATAACTCCCTCCTTCATTCTACTCGTCAATTACCTCCCTCCTTCATTCTACTCGTCACATACCTCCCTCCTTCATTCTAATTGTCACATACCTCCCTCCTTAATTCTACTCGTCACATACTTCCCTCCTTAATTCTACACATACCTGCCTCCTTTCCAAGTTATACGTAGTCCAACAAAAAATACATAAAACATTACAACTGAAGCCAAATCAAAATGTATTGGAAGTTTAGGGTATATCATAGAACTATACCGTAGTCTTAGCAATAAGCATACATATATATATATATATATATATATATATATATATATATATATATATATATATATATATAGTGGTAGTTCACAATGCACTATCATCAATAAAAAATAAAACTAAAATTCAGTTCAAATTTTTTCTTTGATCTCACTGTCGCCAATACGTGTGTCTTTGCTTGTTCTATTAGGTCAGGTCAACCTTAGGTTAGAAACATGGTGGCGTAGGTGACTATGTATGGGGTGTGTGTTCTGAGTGGTTGTGTATGTCTCGTGAGGAGGGGGTCGCAGTAGGGTGGTAAACTTGCTCTTGTTACTAAAGTATTTAGCAGCAGACGTTACTAGCTCACTGCTGGTCAGTCAGCCTGTTAGATAAAAGAAACTGAATTAATGGACATGTTTATGGTCTTAACCGACATAACTTATTGTAATATAATCCTACAGTCTAACAACGCTACTTTCCTTCATCGCCAAAGTCTCATATTTATTTACGGGGCCAAATTTAACGCATGTTTTTGAGGCCCATCTTTATTTTTTTTTTACAATAACAACTATTAATTAGTTAAATGTAAATTGCGGGGGCCCTGCCAGGTGCGGGGCCCAATTAGGAGAAATCGGTCTAATCGGAATAAGCCCGGTGCTGTATATATATATATATATATATATAACAGACTAGACAAAAGGATATATATATAAGTTAGCATACACGCTTGATTTACATTTTGCTGACAAACATGGCAACTTTGAGTCATGCAACTTACTTAGTAGGGGGTAGGTGTCATAAAGGGATACAAATATATTTTCATGAATATATACCCGGACATTAACTAAGAATGAGAGTATACCATTATACTCTTCAAGTAGGACATATCTGTGTATACGTTTTATTTTATACAAAGTTATCTCCCTTGCCTGTTCATAATTATTTTCGTGGTTGAAGCGAAACCATAGTTTGGGCTTCTTACATGATTTTTATAATTATTAAAATCACTTTCAAACTTCTCGCCATGTATGTCAAAAATTTACATTTCTAATGAGACCTAAATTTTGGATTAGCAACATTTTCTACCTGTCTAACCGACATATTTTATATCGGGGTATCTACTGCAACTTCTATCAGTTGTATGTCGAACTGTGTAACATGGTTGTTTAATTCTTAGATTAATCCTTCCATTCACGGTACGTTTTCCTTTTTCATTACTTTTTTCATACGTCCATCCGATCGTCTGTCTGGTTTGATCAACATCACGTCTGTATATTTTAATGGGAAATTCATAATAACTTCTTTGTGTCTCATGACCTTCAATGGGTGCGCTGAAGTTTGTCTCTATTAGAAGGTTTATTTTTTATTTCTTTCAGTATAATCTAATTATTGGGGTTTGAATGCACATAGATTTATTTATTCTCCATCTTAACAACTGTGTAAAGTGCAGTTTCATATTTGACCATGATTTGCGTCTTTATTTCCTTTGTGTACAACTACTGGCGAAATTACTTTGCCTAGTCTGTTAACCACGTCCTTCAAACTGTCGTGTGTAATTGTTTGAGACTTTACAACTATAACGCATAATTCTATTTTTAACAAGTTTATTTAAAAGCCTAAGTTAAAAGACTCTAAGGTATAAGCAATGTGTAACTCCCCGAACACCAATTTAAACCACCATGTTATACAAGTAACAAAGATGTCCTCAGTTAGATACTACTAACAAGGTACATAAACGAAATTGAACTAAACTTCCATGTAACAAAACGTTCAATGATACATTTTATGAAGCTATTTAATTTTTAAAAAGTGCAGTTTATACAAACTTTTATAATAAAGATATAAGATCATATTTAGAACAAACAAACAAGACATAAGCATACATATTTATTTCCTTACAATTTAAGTTTAACTAAACAAAATATCTAAAAAAAATTCTAAACTTTGTTTAACATTATAGATTTGTCCCCTTTGTCTCATAGGAAAAATGCCTTAAAACTCTAAACGATCCAGTGTTACGAAAGCCGATTGCCATTGGTAAAATAACGAAACATTTTCAATATTGTAATAATTATCGTTAATTTAGCCGAATTCCAGTCCAAGGGCATATCTTAATGGTACATACATTTGAAATTATGGGATGTTAGTGCAGTCAGTTGTGTAAACATATATTCTCAATTCGTTGCTTCGTGCTACCATACAAAGCTGTAGTCCGTTGTGTAAACAGATCCTGTAAATTCGTAGCTTTGTGCTACCAAACTAAACTGGAGTTAGTTGTGCAAACCGATCCAATAAAACTGGTTTCATTGATACAAAGTCACACCGCTTTTTAATTAGTGAGTTTGACATCGTCTGACTTTATCTAGTCGATTGGTCTTATTTTCTAAAGAACTATTAGCCTTTCGTTTGCTAAAAAATACTGTAAAACTTAAATCCTTATTCTCATCTTTAATTTTTTCATCCATTACTGTGACACTGACAACATATATAAACCAGTGAAACTGAAGAGTGCGAAAATAATTCAACAGTGCTCTTTCGTTCGGCTCTTTATAATTCTTCAACTGGCACGTGTAGGTTTGTACAGATTACCGATCCACGGCAATGTGACATTAAATACAGGTGTATCAAATACAACCATTGTGTACATCATCTTAAATCCTTGTTTATTTATTGATTGATTTTATAAATAAAATTTCAACTCAATGCTTTAAGGTTTTATTGTTGTTTTGTTTTTGTTACATAAAGTGTTGCCGCCCAGGGTCATCGAACCCTAAACCATAAAACCGGTGCGGTCCACTACTTCAATATATAAAAAAACCCCACCATTTGTCGTATCGTATCTCATTTTATTTAATCAACATATTTTTATGGTATCACAACTGTTTACCTGTAAACATCATCAAGACATAGACTGATAAGTTGATACTAAAGACGCGATGACCTAAAACGACTCGATGAGTATTCGTCAAGGGTCATCACGGACGGTTATGGAAAAGTTACACTAATTTTTTTTTTTCGTTTATTAAACCATTAATGTTTAATATTGAATCTAGATTTTTTCAAGTACGGTAGTATAACAATATTCAACTCATTTATTTAATAATGTTGAACCTTTAATTTCAAAAGAAAAATCGGGAATTTCAGCGATTGTTAAATGAAAACCGCCATAAAAAAAAACTGGCGAATAAACCGCCAATCAGAAAAAAAACATTCCAGCAAGTTCTAGTTTAGTGAGGAATTTTGAGCCTGTACGCCTTTGACTGACACAGGTAGATTTCGTTAGATGAATCTATCTATCTATCTATCTATCTATCTATCTATCTATCTATCTATCTATCTATCTATCTATCTATCTATCTATCTATCTATCTATCTATCTATCTATCTATCTATCTATCTGTCTATCTATCTATCTATCTATCTATCTATCTATCTATCTATCTATCTATCTATCTATCTATCTATCTATCTATCTATCTATCTATCTATCTGTCTGTCTGTCTGTCTTTCGGTCTGTCTTTCTGTCTCTCTCTCCCTCTCTCTCTCTCTCTCTCTCTCTCTCTCTCTCTCTCTCTCTCTTTCTCTCTCTCTCTCTGTATATATATATATATATATATATATATATATATATAAAGAGAGAGAGAGAGAGAGAGAGAGGTGGAGAGAGAGATATTAAAATACAAGTGATTCCAAATGATTTCACTATCCTCTTTTAATATAAATTTATTGGCTGAAATTAACGTGGTCAATTGAAATTAATCTGCTTCTATTTCTCTGTTGTTTCGAGTGTTTTACTCAACATAGTTATATATCAGTCAGTTCAATATAAAACTATATCTTATTTTAATTAATTTGTCCACACAATAAATAATTATTTATTACCCCGCATTATACATCTGAATTTGTATTTCTATCTTTAATAATCGATTGATTCAAAGACGATTACGTCCAGTATCAAATAGTGCGAGCAATAAACTAGGTTAACTTTTTAACTCTTCCATCATTATGTGTGCTACCATAAAGGAACTATTAGTACTATTTATTTACCAACGTTTGACATCTATGTTGGTGTTTAAAAGAAACAAAATAGGAATTTCAAATAGGTAGATTAACAGGTCTTAGTCAAATATCTAATCCTGCTTGAAATGTAATTTGTGTACTAATTGTGGATGAGAATAAAAGATTTACGCCCCATTAAATAACGGCTCATATCTTTTTGAAAATGTAGAACTTTCTCTTAAAATGTAGAACTTTTTCTTAAAATGTAGAAATTTCTCTTAAAATGTAGAACTTTCTCTTAAAATGTAGAACTTTCTCTTAAAATGTAGAACTTTCTCTTAAAATGTAGAAATCTTAAAATTTATAACTTTCTTTTACAACGTAGAGCTTCTTCTTAATCTAGAACTTCCTCTTAAAAGAATAACTTTCTCCTAAAATGTAGAACTTCGTCTTATAATGTAGAAATTTCTCTTAAAATGTAGAACTTCCACTTAAAACAGACTGCCCTTTTCCCTTTCCTCTTTACCAAGTATGAGTGTTACTGTAGTATTTCAGGCTGGTCCAATGTTGCGTTACTTGCTGCAATGTTGGTTTGTAAGCATTAAAGGCCTAAACTTTGATGACTTCTAAAAAATGAAGAGGTAATATGTACAAGAGAAACTTCTTTATCGAACAGTCTTCAAGTCTACTTTGTAACTGTGATCTACTAGCGACTATATACATCTAACTAGTAAAACCGTCGATACCGAACTAACTATAACTAACTCCTAAGCCTGACAGCACCGCACTAAGTACTAAGTAGTACTAACCCAGTCCAATGTAAACCTAGAATCTTTTCGAAACATAAAGCTAAGAGATGGTCTGTAGGCGCAGTAGGTGTGTCAGCGTGTACCTTAAATGACCCTACAAAATATTTGGACAGTTGGTAGGTCGATCCAGTGGTCAACTTGGTTTATTTAAGAGCCTGACCCGTTCTATTGTTGTGTGGAATTGTCAGTTAGGAATAAGTTAGGATGAGTCATTCACATGGGAGGGGGGGGGGAGAAAGTGTCACTTGGGGAAGATAACCAGAGGTGTTGGAGAGGTTAAATTCTACTAGTCACATACCTCCCTCCTTCATTCTACTTGTCACATACCTCCCTCATTAGTTCTACTCGTCACATACCTCCCTCCTTCATTCTACTCGTCACATACCTCCCTCCTTCATTCTACTAGTCACATACCTCCCTCCTTCATTCTACTAGTCACATACCTCCCTCCTTAATTCTACTCGTCACATACCTCCCTCCTTCATTCTACTAGTCACATACCTCCCTCCTGCATTCTACTAGTCACATAACTCCCTCCATTAATTCTACTCGTCACATAACTCCCTCCTTAATTCTACACATACCTGCCTCCTTATAAAGTTATACTTAGTCCAGCAAAAAAATACATAAAACATTACAACTGAAGCCAATTCAAAACGTATTGGAAGTTTAGGGTATATCATAGAACTATACCCTAGTCTTAGCAATAAGCATACATATATACATAGTAGTAGTTCACAATGCAATATCATCAATAAAAAATAATACTAAAATTAAGTTCATCATTTTTTTTTCTTGATCTCACTGTCGTCAATACGTGTGTCGTTGCTTGTTCTATTAGGTCAGGTCAACCTTATGTGAGAAACTTGGTGGCGTAGGTGACGGTGTATGGGTGTGTGTTCTGAGTGGTTGTGTCTGAATCGTAGGGAGGGGGGGTCGCAGTAGGGTGGTAAACTTGCTATTGTCACCTGAATTATTTAGCAGCAGACGTTACTAGCTCACTGCTGGTCAGTCAGCCTGTTAGATAAAACCAATCCAAATGAAGTACATCGTTATGGTCTTAACCGACATAACTTATTGTAATATAATTCTACAGCCTAGCAACTCTACTTCTCTTCATTGCCCCATATATATATATATATATATATATATATATATATATATATATATATATATAAAGTTAGCATACAAGCTCTTAGGACCTGCATTTCGCTGGCAAACATGGCAAGTTTAAGTCATGCAACTTACTTAGATGGGGGTAGGTGTCATAAATGGATACAAATATATTTTCATGAATATATACCAGGACATGGGAGTATACATTTATACTCTTCATGCAGGACATACTTGTGTTTACGTTTCATTATTTACAAAGTTATATCCCTTGCCTGTTCATAAGTCTTTCCGTGGTTGAAGTGAAACAATAGTTTGAGCTTCTTCCATGATTTTTATAGTTATTATAAGGAAGTGGCTACGGTTCCAAGGAATGGGACTCCGTATTATTTTTTTTCGGGGTCCAGCTATAGATGTACATGCGCGGTAGACGTACTGCTTATTATTGCATATTTTTTGTTTTCAGGACTAGGGTTAGGGTTAGTGTTAGGAATAGGGTTAGGATTAGGATTAGGGTAAGGGATAGGGTTAGGATCAATATCTATAGCCGGACCCCGAAAAAAAAATTCGGGGTCCGGCTATCGCGCATGCGCACATCTACAGCCGTAAAAAATAAAGTCCATCTAGAGCGTTAGAGCGCATGCGCATCTATAGTTGGATCCTGGAAAAAAATAATACGGAGTCCCATTCCTTGGAAACGTAGCCGCTGCATTATTATAATCACTTTCAAACTTCTCACCACCGTATGTCAAAAAATTTACTTTCTAATGAGACATAAATTTCGGCTCAGCAACATTTTCTACCTGTCTAACCGACATATTTTTTTATCGGGGCACCTAATGCGACTTCTATAAGTTGTGCATCCAACTGTGTCAAAATGGTTGTAGGATTCTTAGATGCATCCTTCCATTCACGATACGTTTTCCTTTTCATTACTTTTTCATACGTCCATTCGTTTGTTTGCCTGGTTTGATCGCCATCACGTCTATATATTCTAATGGGAGCTTCATAATAAATTATTCGTTTCCTATTCCCATGATTGGCGTCTTTATTTCCTTTGTGTATAATTACTTTGCCTAGTCTGTTAACCAAGCCCTTCAAACTTTCGTGTATATTGGTTCGAGACGTTGCATTATAACGAAAAAATTTTATTTTTTAACAAGTTTATTTAAAACCCTAAGTGTAAAGACCGAAGGTGTAAATAATTTGTAACTCCCCCGAGACCCTATTTAAACCACTATCTTATACAAGTAACTAATATTTCCCCATTTAGATACTACTAACAATGTGCTTAAACGAAATTGAACTAAACTTCCATGATTCAAAACGTTCCATGATACATTTTATGAAGCTATTTAATTTTTAAAAAGTGCAGTTTATACAAACTTTTCTAATAAAGATCTAAGATCATATTTACAAAAAAAAAAAGCCACAAGTAGGTCTATACATATTTATTTTCTTACAATTTAAGTTTAGCTAAAGAAAATATCTAAGAAAATTCTAAACTTTGTTTACTTTCTAATGAGACCTAAATTTCGGCTCAGCAACATTTTCTACCTGTCTAACCGACATATTTTTTTATCGGGGCACCTAATGCGACTTATGACTTAAAAAAAAGAAGGGAAAATGACATACATGGGTGATTGAGACATATTAATACGTTCAAATTAAACATTTCATACTTTGTATCTATTGTAGGTACAGATGGCCATTTATCTAATCTAAGGAGTTCTTCTGTTCTTCAGAAATTAAAATATATTAACGATATACGAGTGCAGTTGAAACTCATAAATTCCTGGAATTTTTTTTTTAGCCAATTGATTTCTTTAATCTAATCACAAAGGTATTTCATTTTGGCATTTTTTAAATTTACATTCACTGCTAATTGCTACATTGTAGGGTGATATTGATACAAACAGTTATTCTTTTTGTGTGCATAGACTGTCTTTAAGTCTATTCAATGAATACATGTTGAATGGCAATGTATTTATAACCATGTCAAATTTATTGGTGATGTGAATCTTTCCAGTACCTATTCATTACAAGCGATGGCGATATTGGTCTGAATAGACTGCCGATTGTTCTGTCTAAACAGACTGCTCTTTGTTCTGTCTAAATACAGACTGCCCTTTGTCGTGGGCGCACAAAATAGTCCAACCATAAATGATATATGCAAAAGTATATACAATGTATACAGTTGGAAAATACTGCATGGGTCGTTCAAAAGTATTCTCCACTTTCTCGCCGGTTACTTTATTGTCAACCTCGGTCTGTCGACTGTCTTCAGTTAAAATAACTCAATGCAAATATTTATGTCGCTGTGTCAGCTTTAATGACTTAAAATATGTCACATTTTTAAGTAAAGGATGAAAAAAAAATAATATAATAAAATAAAATAATATATATACGCATATGCAATTAGTTCGTTTCTTTATCTATATACAGACAAGGTATATTAATTATATTTATACAGTTTGTTATATTCTTAGATTGCTAAAAATACTCGCCCAAACTCAATAGGTGATATTTACACCCGAGATAATGACCGTAGCAGATTGCTCGTGATTACGACGATAAAGAATTAGGTCAATTCTTTGTTAGTATCACGTTTATTTAATTCTTATCTTAACATTTACTATTTCATTTATTAGCCAATTGAAATAGACATATAGTCTTTAGAACCATAACAAACTATGAAAAATAAAAAGATATCGTCAAATTGACACTCATGACTTTAAAACAAAATAATGTAAATAAAACACATTACTTGAAGTTTTTATCTATTTCAGTCATAAAAATATCATAATACTCTTAAAATGTGACATTCAGTTCCGTTTACTGACATTTTCAATATTTTGATTGTTTTCATTCTTTTTCAGTAAATAGTCACTGAGTTACCACATGCTTACATATTCTAACTACGACAAACAAAAGCATGTTTACAGTAATATCTAGTGCATTTAGCCATTAATAAATAAAATAATGAAACACAGAATTCTAATTCAAATTTATAAAGGTTAAAAAAAAAATGTTTTACATTTTGTAATATCTCGACATTGAAGTGGATAATAATCTATCTGCCCGGTATCTTCCTTCTTATTCTCTTTCTTCCCTCTCTTTTCTACCTCTCAATCCCAACTATCTCTCTCTTCTTCTCCTCTCTTACTTCCATCTCTTTCCTCCCTCTCAATCCCAACTATCTCTTTATTCCTCTCCTCTCTTTATTTCCTTTCTTTGTTCTCAACTCGTAGTCTACTCTTTATTCATTCCCCTTTTTCTCTCCCCTTCTCTGTTTTCCTCCATCTCTTCCTCACCTCTCTTCACCCTCTCTCTCTCACTCTTTATTTGTGGTACAGAGCTCCACCAAATATGATATGGGGGATTTAGGTTTATACTTTAGTCATACCACTATTGTCCAGATTATCATCATACTGTATAGTATGTCTATGGTCCACATACATCATGGACTTCGCATTAGTTTATTGTCTCTTGTAATAAAAAGAAACAACAGTAAAAATTTTCAGTAATTTACACTAAGACAATTCTTGTATTCTACATCATCTCCACGAAGCTTTATTGTTTTAAGTTGAGATGAATGGGGATATAGGGGAGTAAAACCTATCTTCAAAGAGAATGTTCGTATTGTATACACATTTATATACCGTATTTCCCCATGTATAAGCCATCCCTTTTTTTCCAAAATTTTAAAGCCCAAAAAGACAGTGATGATGATGAATGTATGCAGGGGCACCGAGAGCCAACAAGGGCCCCAGTGCAGGACATCATTGCGGGCCCTTTAATAAACAATGAGTCGTGAAAAATTGACATGGGCGGGGCGGCCGGGTCCTCTTACAGATGCGGGCCCCCTGGCAATGACCCCCCCTGCCCCCCCCCTCTCGGCGTGCCTGAGTGTATGAGTGATTATTATTAATCTTGAATTTAGTTTATTTGTAAATTTTCTTTATTTATAACTTGTTTCTCTAATAAAATATTTTTTTTCAAAACTTCACAGTCCAAATATTGGGGGTGGGGAGGGGGGTGGGGGTTATACTAATGGGGGGGGGGGCTTATACATGGAGAATACGGAAATTGTTGTCATGATTAAAAAAAACAATCAAATTAAAATAAATTAGTTTTAAACATCTACTAATATTTCATACAAACAATATTCTACAATTTCCCCCTTTGTTAATTAAACAGTCTGTTCTTACGCTTTGTAACTTTGTTTCGTCTCTCTTGTTATATTTCACAGTGCCATCTCTCTTGTTATATTTCACAGTTCCATCTCTCTTGTTATATTTCACAGTTTCATCTCTCTTGTTATATTTAACAATTCCATCTCTCTTGTTATACTTCACAGTTTCATCTCTCTTGTTATATTTCACAGTTCCATCTTTCTTGTTATATTTCACAGTTTCATCTCTCTTGTTATATTTCACAGTTTCATCTCTGTTGTTATATTTCACAGTTTCATCTTTCTTGTTATATTTCACAGTTTCATCTCTCTTGTTATATTTCACAGTTTCATCTCTCTTGTTATATTTCACAGTTCCATCTCTCTTGTTATATTTCACAGTTTCATCTTTCTTGTTATATTTCACAGTTTCATCTCTCTTGTTATATTTCACAGTTTCATCTCTCTTGTTATATTTCACAGCTTCATCTCTTTTGTTATATTTCACAGCTTCATCTCTTTTGTTATATTTCACAGCTTCATCTCTCCTGTTATATTTCGCAGTTCCATCTCTCTTGTTATATTTCACAGTTTCATCTTTCTTGTTATATTTCACAGTTTCATCTCTCTTGTTATATTTCACAGTTTCATCTCTCTTGTTATATTTCACAGTTACATCTTTCTTGTTATATTTCACAGTTCTACAAATGTCGAGGTTCTCAGCCGATGTAACGCGTACCTCAGAGGGTAAAGTAAAGGTTATCCAGGGTTACGCAGCGACACATAACTGTTCATTTATTCGTGAACTTACGCATGAACGATACCTGCGAATAAATTTTGCGCATCCTTTCAGGTTTGCAGTCGCGAAAAAAGAGATTAGAACCGATGTGCACACATGCACAGATCATTAAATTGTATCTGACATCCTCCCATGTAGGTATGACTCTAGTGTTTTCACTATCATTAGGCTATATTTCTATTTAATTAAACTCTACTCAGCTTAGGTTTAACTATTATGCCCATCACCAGAGATCTTACTTCAAAATAAATCCGTAGCTCCATCTTATTCCTCGAGGGGACGGATGGTCGTGCGATAGAGTGAGCGCTCGACTGTTGCCCTAAAGGTCCCGGGTTTATCACCGATGAGATCATGACCATATCACTGTTACCTCATCGGGGTGGGGGGGGGAGAACTACACTACACTTCAAAATCGGTTTATAGGATCTGATAGATGCAAGTAAAGCCTTTGTATGGATTTCACAGATCTCATTTTTCACATTGCAGCTACTTTTCTTTCACGGCTATAATCAGACTGAAATTCATGAATTGAATGCTTTGATTAAGAACCATTTGTGACTTTAAAAAAAAAGGGAAAATGAGATACATGGCTGATTAGGAAATATTAATACATTCAAATTAAAACTTTCCTTCATACTTTGTATCTATCGTAGGTACAGATGGTCATTTATCTAGTCTAAGGAGTTTTTCTGGTCTTCAGAAATTAAAATATATTAACGATATACGAGTGCAGTTGAAACTCATAAATTCCTGGAATTCTTTCTTCTATCCAATTGATTTCTGTAACTCTGATCACTTATGTATTTCACTTTTACAACTTTTTATTTACATTCACTGCTTATTGCTACATTGTAGGATGATATTGGTTTTTGTTTCACAACATACAAACAGTTATTCTTTTTGTGTACATAGACTGTCTTTAAGTCTATTCAATGAATACATGTTGAATGACAGTGTCCTTATAACAATGTCAATATTACAGGTGATGTAAATATTACCAATATCTTTCCGTTTCGATCGAAGGAGATATGTTGGTCTGAAAACAGACTGCCCTTTGTTTTGTCTAAATAGACTGCCGATTGTTCTGTCTAAATAGACTGCCGATTGTTCTGTCTAAAAAGACTGTCCTTTAGTTTGTCAAAATAGACTGCCATTTGATTTGTCTAAATAGACTGCCGTTTGTTTTGTGTAAATAGACTGCCCTTTGTTTTGTCCAAATAGACTGCCGATTGTTCTGTCTAAACAGACTGCCCTTTTTATTTGTGGTGGGCACACAAATTAGTCCAACCATAAATGATATATGCTAAAATATATACAATGCATACAGTTGGAAAATACTGCATGGGTCGTTCAAAAGTATTCACCACTTTCTCGCCGGTTACTTTATTGTCAACCTCGGTCTGTCGACTGTCTTCAGTTTAAATAACACAAAGCGAATATTTATGTCGCTGTGTCAGCTTTAATGACTAAAAATATGTCACATATTTAAGTATGAAAAGGAAATAATAATATAATAAAAAAAAAATAATTGTGATAGTTTGAATTTAGAGGTAGAGGGCAATAGTTATACATTATATATTGATATATTAAAGATATAATAACAAACTGAACATTAAAAATTATACAAATCTTGAGATGTACATAAAAAATTTGTTTGTTTTAAGATTTTGATTGTGGAATATATTACATAATATTAATTGAGTGATTGATCAACTAATAACAAACAGAAAACTATAAGTCTTTCATTTCTTGATATATCTCTATACTTATAAGACGCATTTGTTGTCTGTCTGTCTGTCTGTCTGTTCCTTTATAACTCAAGATCCAGACAACCAAATAACGTGAAATGTGTTACACATACACATAATTACATGGGGAAGGTTAAAGGACAGGTTTCGTTTCATCTCGATGGGTAGTTTAATTGTAATTAATTATTTTTATTTTAGTATTTTACTATATTAATCTCGACGGCGCCATAGATAAAATTCCTCTGTGACGTCATTTCCCGATGATACATTTTTAAATTTTCCTACTAATAAAGCCGACTAGAACTTGCGCGCTGGTCTGTATCGTGCCTTTAAGCTGCAAAGGATTGTTGTTGTTTTTTCATGCTCCCTGATTTGTACAGTTTGAGGAAGGTAAAGGAATGAAGAAGGATTTTAGAAATGTAAAGCCATAATAATAAGTATATATATATATATATATATATATATATATATATATATAGAGAGAGAGAGAGAGAGAGAGAGAGAGAGAGAGGAAGGGAGGGAGGGAGGGAGGGGAGAGAGAGATAAAGAGAGAGAGGGGGCGGGGGGAGAGAGAGAGGAAAGGAGGGTAGGAGGGAGGGAGGAGGGATGGACAGGGGGGAGAGAAGGGGGAGAGTAGGGGGGGGAGAGAGGGAGAGGAGAGAGAGAGGGAGAAGGGAGAGAGAAAGGGATGGAAGGAAAGAGAAAGGAAGGGAGGGAGAGAGGATTTAGGGAGGGAGGGAGGGAGAGAGAGAGGGTGTGGAGAGAGATAAAGAGTGAGGGGGGCAGGGAGGGAGAGAGAGGGAATGAGTGAGGGAGGAAGGGGGAGGGAGGGGAAGGGAGAGAGGTGGAGAGGGGAGGGAGAGAGGGAGAGAGGGGTTAGGATGGAGAAAGAGGGGAGAAAAGGAGAGAGGGAGAGAGTGGATGGAAGAAATGGGAGGAAGAGATAAAGAGAGAGAGAGGGACAGGGAGAGAGAGAGGGAAGGAGGAAGGGGGAGAGGGAGGGGGTGGACAGGGGGGAAAGGAGGGGGAGAGTGGAGATAGGGAGATGGGAGAGGGAGGGAGGGAGGGAGAGAGGGAGGGAAAGGGGGGGAAGGGAGAGGGAGGGGGAGGGAGGGGGTAGGGAGAAAACAGAAGGTAAACAGAAAACCTTATTTTAAACCCGGGCAAAGCCGGGTACTTGCAACTAGTATATATATATTGCTTTATATATTTAAATGGGCATGTCTGTAGATCGATGTATGTATCTACATGTATGAAATTAGGTTCTTTAACTATATGCAAAGTATATTATTTATATTTATACGATTTATAGATCGCGACGATAAATACTCGCCTAAACTCAATTGGTGTTATTACACCCACGATTATGATAGTAACATATCGCTCGTGATCGCGACCATAAAGAATTAGGTACATTCTTTGTTCGTATCACGTTTATTTAATTCTTATTATAAAATTTATTTTTTTCATTTATTAGCTAACGGAAATTGATATCGATCTCTTTCTCTCCTCTCTTTTCCCCCTCTCAATCCCAATTATCTCCCTCTTCCTCTCCTCTCTTCCTTCCCTTTTTTTGTTGTCGTCTCGTTTCTACTCTCTATCCCCCCCCCCCCGACTCTCAAACTTCCCCACCTCTCTCCCTTACCTCTCTTCACCCTCTTTCTCTCTCTCTTTACTCTTACTCTTCCTTCCCCTTTCTCTTTTCTCCCCCATCTCCCTTCCCCCATCTTTCTGATCTCCTCCCCCTATTTTATGTCAGTTTATGAATATATGCAAATAATATATCAATAATAAAAAAAATAAAAAAAAACGGTCAAAATCTGTTATTCTGAAACATTATCTATCTTGCAACACCTGTTTATATGTGATTGAATATTTGTAATCAAATAAGTTCAATATAACAGGAGGTTTAGAAGTCTTGTTTTGATTTTTATGGCATAATGTGAGACATATAGCTTAAAATAAGTTTGTTTTTATTTGTTTTTCTCTTTGTACAATATGTAGGTTACATTTAAATGTATTTACAATTGTATTTTGGTTTATCAACTATAACATTTTTTATCGCAAAATAAAACACCTCCACGGGATTTAAATTTTGAATTGATACTAACAAAGAAAAAAAAAGCCTGAGCTGTTATCGTAGGAACAGCCACCCAACTCTTTGTACAGGCTGTGAGCAAGGAACCTAAGTTGACTCCCACCAAGTCCTGAAATATAAATAACAATGTTATAGTTAAGCTACGTTACAATTTATTCATTCATATATACCATTTTTTTGATAGAAAATATAAAAACATTTAGTTGTAAAAGTAAAAAGAAAAATTCATAAAAACTAATTATCAACATTTTTTTTTTAAAAGTTGATCATAGATGAATAATGACATCACACCAGTGTTGTACAGTTGCTAAGAGAATTTGTTAGAACACGATAGTTAAATTTAACGTCACAACAACAAAATGTATTACCTCACAATCAAACCTAACAACATATTACATATTGTCAAAAGGGTGCAAACGTGAGATATCAATACATTTCTCACTTATTATGGGGAAAATATGATAATTTTTCCTATAGACATTCGTTAAGTAAATTAATAAAAAGTTAAAATACTTATCTGACTATTAATATAGTAACAAAATACACATGTAAGCAACAGCCATCTTCAATCAAGACATTTTTGAACCAAATTAAACAAGACCGTTGCAGAAATGATACAATTATTATTTTTAAATATATACAATATAGCCCTAGAATTTAGAGTTGTTTTTTCTTAGTTATATTCGATTCGTCGTGCTGCGTTAGATCACGTGACTGTCGATCTCAGGGTCCAAGGTTCGATCTCCGCAGACTCGCATATGTAAATCATATCCTTGTGAAATTTAACCATTCCACGTTACTTATACTTGAAGAAAGTTCTGAGATTATATAGGATATTAACCGTTGTATTTGCAATACAATTTATTAATATTCCTTGGGTATATAATTTTATGAAATCTACTTTGTGTGCTTTTAAGCCAAACATTTCTGTTTTTTAATGCTAAATTGTGGAGGGATGAGGGAAGGGTTGTCTTTAAATTCACAAAATGTCTAGTCCCATTGATGTCAACTGAAAATGTCTAGTCCTTTTAATGCTAACTGAAAATGTCTAGTCCCGTTGATGTAAACTGATTTTAGTAAAATGAGGTTAATCTATCTTACTTTTAATATACAGCGTACATTTCATTAAGAGATAAACTTGAAATGTGAATTAGTAAGAACTCTTTAAGTCTGTTGTTGATCATTTTATTAATATGTAGATGTGTGTTTCATGGTCACCTTTAGAAATACATTTGTTGATAAAGTTGTTCAACGTCTATTTAAATAATGATAGACATTTATTTGTAAACATAATGGTGTGTGAAATATTTGTTTTAAAGAAATCTTATGAATAAATTTATTTACTTTGACATTTTATATTTTTTAACATGTTTGTAAATGCAGTATTTTGTCTATTAAATAAATGTAATAAAAATCATTGTGTGTTGGAAATTGCATTTGTTGAATAGTTATTTTATTTTCGTCGTTCTGAAGTTTGTTGTATTGAAACAAAAACATGCTCTAACCCTATTTGACAAACCAGCACAAAGGGAGACCAATATATTATCAGTTCTACATATTGTAGTATCAGGGGCAAACAATGAAGGACAGGGGTTATTTTACGGCACTTTAGGATCCCGGACATATAAATTAAACAAATGACTACATTTACTGCTTTTTAATAACTATTAGCTGAGTGTCCTACCAGATGCTGAATGCAGTAGTATATTATAAAACCATTCCTACCAGACACTTTATATCTAGACATGTCAAGGAAACTATTAAATTACCAAAAAAATGCCTAAGACAGCGTTTTGTTAGGATCACTTATATGTCCTGTTAGTGATACAAAAAAAAAATGATGAAATGATTAGTTCCATATTGTGAAAGCTGACCCTTCAAACTGACCATGTCTTTTCTAGCATACAATTACTGAAGTACACATACGTAAATTTGCACTAAAGTAAAAACACAAACCTTAATGTCATCAGTAAGGTTCCATTCCTACATACGATTACATCTATTACAACTATTACAAATATTTCAGATAGTACAGATATTATTACAGATATTACAGATTAAATTGAAGTCACCAGCGCATGTCCAGTTTCAACTGGTAATTTTGCCCTACTAGCAACCTTATTGTCCATCCTTAGAAAAAGAGCTGCCATAAAATTAAATTGATTCTTTGAAATCAAAGAGAGCTCCATTTTGCAATCTCTTACATATTTCTTTAAATTAATTTGGATCAAAGGATGCTGGAATCTGGCTTTTCACTATGTGACAATAACAAAAGATTCAAGTATGTACAGACAACAACACTTACTATTTCTTATGCAAATAAAACTTTTGAATATTGAATAAATATTTATATTTGTTTAAAATAACTCCATTTATCTACTCAATTAAACAATGATAGATTGTATCACTTACCCGGTGATAACTGACAGGAGCTAAACTATCACAACTGTAGACATTTGATTGACAGCACATTTATATGCATTACTAATAAGCATTTAAAATAACAACAGGACTATTGCTTTTTTTAAAATATATTTCCGAGGATTATTAATCATGAAAGATTATAATAATTTACTCAAAATATTTTTTTTCTCACATCTTTTAATTAAAAAAATGAATAATCTTTGCAAATAGCTTTAAATACACCAAATATAATATTAATTAAAAACCAGCACGATAAATCCACATAGAATAGCACTAGTTATTATTAGGAACAAATTTGGAGAGGGTTAGATATTTAAACTGTATTATGGAGAGGGTAAGATATTTAAACTGTATTATGGAGAGGGTAAGATATTTAAAATGTATTATCGAGAGGGTAAGATATTTAAACTGTATTATGGAGAGGGTAAGATATTTAAAATGTATTATTGAGAGGGTAAGATATTTAAACTGTATTATGGAGAGGGTAAGATATTTAAACTGTATTATGGAGAGGGTAAGATATTTAAACTGTATTATGGAGAGGGTAAGATATTTAAACTGTATTATGGAGAGGGTAAGATATTTAAACTGTATTATGGAGAGGGTAAGATATTTAAACTGTATTATGGAGAGGGTGCAAGATATTTAAACTGTATTATGGAGAGGGTAAGATATTTAAACTGTATTATGGAGAGAGGGTAAGATATTTAAACTGTATTATGGAGAGGGTAAGATATTTAAACTGTATTATGGAGAGGGTAAGATATTTAAACTGTATTATGAGAGGGTAAGATATTTAAACTGTATTATGGAGAGGGTAAGATATTTAAACTGTATTATGGAGAGGGTAAGATATTTAAACTGTATTATGGAGAGGGTAAGATATTTAAACTGTATTATGGAGAGGGTAAGATATTTAAACTGTATTATGGAGAGGGTATTATATTTAAACTGTATTATGGAGAGGGTAAGATATTTAAACTGTATTATGGAGAGGGTAAGATATTTAAACTGTATTATGGAGAGAGGGTAAGATATTTAAACTGCATTATGGAGAGGGTAAGATATTTAAACTGTATTATGGAGAGGGTAAGATATTTAAACTGTATTATGGAGAGGGTAAGATATTTAAACTGTATTATGGAGAGGGTAAGATATTTAAACTGTATTATGGAGAGGGTAAGATATTTAAACTGTATTATGGAGAGGGTAAGATATTTAAACTGTATTATGGAGAGGGTAAGATATTTAAACTGTATTATGGAGAGGGTAAGATATTTAAACTGTATTATGGAGAGGGTAAGATATTTAAACTGTATTATGGAGAGGGTAAGATATTTAAACTGTATTATGGAGAGGGTAAGATATTTAAACTGTATTATGGAGAGGGTAAGATATTTAAACTGTATTATGGAGAGGGTAAGATATTTAAACTGTATTATGGAGAGGGTAAGATATTTAAACTGTATTATGGAGAGGGTAAGATATTTAAACTGTATTATGGAGAGGGTAAGATATTTAAACTGTATTATGGAGAGGGTAAGATATTTAAACTGTATTATGGAGAGGGTAAGATATTTGGCAGAAACTGTATTATGGAGAGGGTAAGATATTTAAACTTCTGTATTGTGTAAGATATTATGGAGAGGGTAAGATATTTAAACTGTATTATGGAGAGGGTATTTAAAGATATTTAAACTGTATTATGGAGAGGGTAAGATATTTAAAACTGTATTATGGAGAGGGTAAGATATTTAAACTGTATTATGGAGAGGGTAAGATATTTAAACTGTATTATGGAGAGGGTAAGATATATTTAAACTGTATTATGGAGAGGGTAAGATATTTAAACTGTATTATGGAGAGGGTAAGATATTTAAACTGTATTATGGAGAGGGTAAGATATTTAAACTGTATTATGGAGAGGGTAAGATATTTAAACTGTATTATGGAGAGGGTAAGATATTTAAACTGTATTATGGAGAGGGTAAGATATTTAAAATGTATTATGTATTTGTCTGTGTTAAATGGCACCCTAACCGAAAAAAATATATATATATAAAAAAAAAAATATTTGATTCCATTTTAAATGGTCCATTTCATGATACTGTAGCCTTCTCTGAAATACAGCATCGATTCAAGTAGAGCGCATCAATAGAATAGATTTGAAAAGAATCTATATATATATAATGGTGATTCAAAAAAATGAAGTTTTGAATTTTTCATGGGGCACCATCTAAAAATGTTCCAATATATGAAAAAATAAATCAGTAAAATTTTTATTGATTTTGACACATGTTTAATGGTTGCTACCACATTGTGAATTTTACGAATTTCAATTATGTTACTCCTTGTTGGTAATAACGTGACTGCCTGACTGACTATGCCCAAAACAAATTATTAATTAATGTGAAATGATGAAGATACAATGTCACTCTTATTTATTACAGTTAATTTTAATCTTTGCTGTTGATTATTCTTTGTTAAATTTTTTTGTCTAATTTCTTTGGCCACGTTTACACAAAATCAATATTATAATATCACTCAGTTAAATTTTTGTATTTTATCTCTTAAAATCATTTCAACTAGTTTAATGAAGATGTCCAATAGTAGAGCAAAATTCACTGAAGCATGTGTCCTACTGGAGCGAAAGATGCAGAAGGAAATGTTGTGGCTGGCCTGTCGTCATCATATGCTTGAAATTATGTTGGAAGCAGGTGTGAAGCATTCATTTGGTCCTTCTACAAGTTCAGACATAGCAATCTTTAAGCGATTTAAAGAACACTTGCCCCTAATTGATAAATCAACATCTCAGACTGTTTTAACAGAGGAGTCTAGTACATCAGTCGTTGTTGACATTGCTGAAGAAATTATCAAATTTGCACAAAAACAGCTCACAACTTTTCAACCTCGTGACGATTACCGAAAGCTACTTGACTTAGTCATTTTTTATCTTGGAGGAATTCCAGCAAAATGTATATCATTTAAACAACCAGCTGGACTTCATCGTGCTAGGTGGATGGCCAAAGCCATATATGCCATCAAAATATGACTATTTCGGGCCCAATTTCGACTCACAGCAAAAGAAGAACGGGGTCTCAGAAACATAAGCATTTTTGCCACAAGAATTTACACTACAGCCTGGTTTACAGCACCATCAGCCATTTCAGCTCCTCGAAATAATCTTTGGCTTATCAAAAGCCTACAAAGGTTAGGGTGAGGGTTAATATTAGTTGGACTAATTAATTTAATGTACCAAGTGAATAGTGAAATTGTTAATATTATAAAACGTATTGTATCATTTAAGTATTTGCTTGCAGCTATCCTGATTCACATATTTCAGCGGTGGCTTTGAAAAAATTTCTAAGACACCTCTGATATTTATCAGAAGAACTTGTTGCATTGGCTTTTTTTGATGATGAAGTACCACTTGACATAAAACAGAAAATGGTGAGATGTTTGAAAACAAATGGTTTACCTGGCTCGTTGAAAAAAACAACAATTGATCAATCTCTGATAGAATTCAAAGAACTTGATGATTTTGTTTCAAATAACACCTTTCGTATTTTTGCCATTTTTGGACTGTCATCTGAATTTTGAGCAGTGATCCAGATAGTTTGGAGACCAATGAAACCTTCAAAAAAGCAAATGCTGAACTATCCTCTCTCAGAGTTGTGAATGACATAGCAGAACTTGGAGTAGCTGTTATGTAAGATTACAATAAACTTCACACAAACAATGAAGAACAGAAACAGTACCTGCTGAGGGTGTGAAACAGTATAGACAGAACTGCCCAGACAGGAACAAGTCAACATTGGTGCAGTTGAACCAAAATTTAACTATTAATTTAATTGTTTGTATACTTTTTATTAAACAAGTAAAATAACTTTAGATTTGTTTAACTGGTAATAAATATACTAATTTTTTCATTATTATTATTTGTTAAAACTAAACATGGCGGTAGCAACCTCTTAATATTGTCCAAAAAATTTAAAATTTGTACTGAATTTTTTTTTCATATATTGGAACATTTTTGGGGGGTGCCCAAAGTTAAATTCAAAATTTAATTTTTTACCATATTGTTTTGAATCACCCTAATATATATATATATATATATATATATATATATATATATATATATATATATATATATATATATAATATAATATATATATATATAATATTTAAGGCTGGTTTTTTTAAGATGTTACAATTCTGATGATAAAATGTCTGATAGTTATATATTGTAATATTTTTTTTTCATTCATTCTAAAAAGTAACACATGTATTTGCTAAAGCTATATTTAAACCTCTCTTTTATCTTAAAATATTTTACAAGCTGCATACAATACGATTAGTTCTTCATATAACTGAGCATGTCATTTCGTTGTCATAATTAGTTTTCTTAAAACTAGCACCCCTAATAAATATGAAATCACCTTTTTATTGCAAATTCTAAAAGTTCTAGCAATGTAAACATATCGTTTAAGGCATTAATAAAAAAAAAAAAACTTTTGTAAAATAATTGTAGTGTGATAATTTTTATCGTATTTTAAGTATTTTTTTTGGTCAATATACTCGCGTTTGCCCACTGAGGTTTGACATTCCAGATCAATGTACAAGGAAAACGTTTTTCAAAGGGCACCACTGGCATTAGAACATCATTGTCAGGGTGTGATTGTTGGTTGTGGTATGCATGATGAGCTGAAAACATCAGGGTACTACTAGAAGCAGACAAAGGTGCGTGAACTGTGCGAACAGTTGGAGTGTAGGACAAAAACCCCCAAGCGGACAAAACCCTCAGCGGACATATAAATGTAACCCAAATTGTAGCAAAAAAAAAAAAAACAACAAACACACAAATAAACACATATTTTGAAGCAAAAAAATAACAAAACAACAGTTCAATATAGCAGTCAATCAAACACCAGTGGTATCAAACGAGATGATAAGTTAGTGACTTTCTTAACGTCAGTAACAACTGACTGAATATCGGGCAACCTTCACTGGTCCTCAACAAACTGATACCGATGTCTTTGAGGAATTATTCAGTGTCTTAAAGATGCCTCTCTAAAGAATAAATACACTGGCCGGCTGCCTAAGCACCCTCTATAATTCAAACCACTTCTATGTTACCGGTAGCTTTTATTTTGCTTGAACAAAACAAAAATGGCCCGTGTATCGTAATATATTGCTATTTAAAAGCAAGTTTTTTCGAATTTTTTTCCAACCTCACCATGAATATACCTAATTTTATAGATGTATATATATATACCTTAACTTAAAGAACGTAAAATTATGTTGCAGCATGTATTATATATACCTTAACTTAAAGAACGTAAAATTATGTTGCAGCATGTATTGTAATGGCCTAATATGAAAAAAAAATTGTTTGGTCTCATTTGTAATTTTATTACTAAAACACAAATTTAAATAAACAGACTGACTGAAATGTGTACTTAAATGTGTTTATTTTAATAGTTATGCACAGGGCGCCGTGCTAGACGGCTCGACGAAATAGTAATCTTGAAAACAAGACATTGGCAATCCCATAAAATGTTTTGATTCGACCCGCAGTAGTCTCCCTTTCGTTCATTTACATTGACAACATTTACTTTTACGTTAGCTCAGATAAAGTATTATAAACACTCCATTGATCTGCTCATAGTCCGGCACTTCAATCAAATTTAAGAACCCATTGTGGCACTTCAGCAGTAATAAATATACATTTGTGATCTGCGATTTTGCAGCATGTCCATTAAGATGAAAAAAAAAAAAGGTATCAGTTGTACATTTAACGTTGATAGGTCACAAAAAAAAAACACTAGATATGGACGTCAAGAGTAACTGCACTGAATACATTGAAGTAACAAAGTGTATGGTCTACTTCAAGATATGCCACAGTATGCGGGATATTATTTTGCACTAAATCCCAAGCGGCCAATTTGTTACATTTAATTAATTTCTCATGTGTAGGTTTATGCTGAAATATTGCTCGAGATTAATGTCAACGATTGACTAAGTCAGCAACTCACTGCAAATTGCGGACATATCAAACAAACAAAAAACTACAGCGATAATGCTTGGAAGTTTACAAGTGGCCATTCAGTGAATGCAGAATGCAGAAATAAAAGCATGGCAAGGGCTACAATGATAAATGACGGATGTTCCAAACCTTTTTTTTTTAGAGAAGATAGAAAGCTGTTTAATGACACTACACACTTAACAGTTATTAGAGGATAGAATTGTTATTTTACATTCGAATAAAACCTGAATTATGTAGTTAAAAATGTTTTTTTGCTAAAAGTTGCACTTATTTCAGAACTGAGGGGGAAAGTGGGGGGGGGGGGGAGGGGGGTCGCGAAAACTCGCACAATAGCTAGTTACGGTCTGAGCTTTCATGTAGTGACATTACACGTATATTGAAAAAGATATTTCAGTGGGGCTGAGAGATATTAATCTAAGGAGGGTGTTTGTAGCGAGTTAACTTTGATTGTAGGAAGATTTGAAACAGGTCAGTTGAAGCTCTAAAAGACTTGAATAGATTTGTGTGTAATCCTTCTCCAGCTTGGCTATAGATAAAGAGATACAAAAAAAATGAATATGATATACAATGATTGAGTGAATAACAGAGTGAACATAGTCTGTAGCCTTCCCATCTGCTTTCAGTCACAATTCTGTTAATGTTGACGAGTCGTTGTAATGTAGAGAATCTCGCTTTGGAAAATGATACACTTGTTGATAAACAGATTTACCAAGTATTTATTTGAAAAGAAAAAAAAATAACTAGATGCTCCCTTTAATTTAAGATCACATGAGAATTGTCTCGTGATGTTCTGAACTATTTAATCAAAGTTCTAGCATTTTTCCATCACGTTATTGCGGCATGTTTATACGCCGACACCAACTCCGGACGATGTAAAACTGTTGACACCGACACTGGGCAAAGAACTGACGCCGACACTGGGCAAAGAACTGACGCCGACACTGGGCAAAGAACTGACGCCGACACCGGGCGAAGAACTGACGCCGACACTGGGAAAAGAACTGATGTCGACACTGGGCAAAATATAATTGCAGACATGGACTCTGGGATAAGAACTGACGCCGACACTTTGAAAAAAGCAACTGCTGACACCGAAACTGGGCAAAGAATTGACACCAACACCGGGCAAAGAACTGACGCCGACACTGGGCAAGTACAACTGCAGAAACCGACACAGGGCAAAGAAATGACGCGACACCGCCAACAGCGACACCGGCTCGGGTTCTATTACTAGTATATATATTATGATATATGTTTAATACAGTACAGACTATTGACGTTATTTACAATGTCATACTAGCTATAGAACAAAACTAAGTATAGAACATCACCCAGTATACATTTGTTTTACATGCACACACATATATTCTTCATTCCACTTTTAAGTACAATTAAGTTGAACTGTGACCTTCCGGCTGCAGATAGGCTTCCAAGTAGGGATAATGATACGTGCCGTCATACGAATCGGGTACTTGGACAGTCTGTATTGTGCTCGCTGCTGTGGTCGCTGGTTGGGAAAAATATTTTGAACAGTCTATGAATCAAGTAAACAGCAATTAATAAACTTAAACGTAAAATAAATCAACAAGACACTAGGGCAGAACAAAAGCCGATATAGCCTCAATAAAACTAAATACAATTTTTACATGATATCAGAGCTGGTTACTATATATATATATATATATATATATATATATAATATGCTGGGCATTAGTGCTTCTCAAGACACTGTTTTTTCTATATTTTCCTCTCTTAATTATGCTCCATTAGTTTCTGAATTTTAAAATGCTAAATTGGCAGCAACATCACTGGAACTGGATTAAGTTTTCCAAAGAAAAGTTAAACCGGAATATAAAAAAAAAAACGAAAGGAAATGATCAACTGATTAAATGCAATTTCATTGTGATCAACTAATACTAATGAATAAATTGTGTGTCTAAAATGGATAATATTGTAGTGAAATCATCAATGCAGTGCTTTGGAACCTATCAATAATGTTATCAAAGTCATTTTGGCTCCTAAAAAAATAAATTACCTGAAATATCTATGTTTACTACACTTTCAATACTACAAGAAAAAACAGACAAAACAACAAAAAACAAATTTAACAATGCTTAAATACTTACTCCTTGTAATAACGTTTTCCTGTTGTCCACACGCTTTTCGTTTTTTCCTCATTAAAGTAATCATAACTATGACACCTACAGCAATCGCTACAGCTGCAGCACAAACTCCAAACCCAATCCCGAAACTTGATCCACTAAATGAATCTTCTTTGATTGGTTGGATGCTTTCAGCTGTTTCTAAAAAAATAAAAAAAAATAATTTGTTTTATGTTTTAAAGGTAAATTTTATATCATAAATTCAAAATAATTATATTTATAAATATTATATATATTTATTTATGTATACATGTCCGCGCCGTACTAAGGTGCAAGGATGAAATCACCTCAGAAGCGGACTAGAAACACTCCACCAGCAATGCAATATTTTTAAATGCTTTGGGCTATGTTATGGAATACTGTATCGAAGACAGTGTTGTTTTGGATTGTGTATTAAAATAGAAAAATTAAAAAAAAAACACTTTTTTTAATGGGCTCATGTGTTGTGTATTGTAAAAAAATACAATAAAGTGGACAACTAACCTACATTACTATGCCATTTTTGAGTATGGTTCCTAAGATAATATTTCCCCAAGTCTGAGACACCTAAACCTATTTTTTCCCATCCCAGGAACAAATATTTTTGGCAGCTGGCAAAGCAATACATTAGAAATCTACAAGAGTCCATGAGAAAATGGAAAAATGGATTAGCCACTCACTAGACATTTTGAAAATGGCTATGCAGTGGAATCTCCAATGCCTGAGAGGAGGTCTTGAGAGCAGGAGATGAAAAGGTGCTAACAGACATATAAATGTTTGTGTGTGTTTGTGGGGGGGGGGGGAATTAAAAATGGCCTCCAAAAATAATGTGCCGCAGCAGGGTGGCCGCAGAGACCCTTTGCTCCACAAGGAGTTCAATGAATAAAGACAAGTCAAATCACAGTCATGTGCGACAACGCATAATATACTGTTTTTTTTTTTTAACGATGCAGCTTTATATTTGTGTAATGTATGGCGCAGTTTGTGTTTAATACCTTGTAGAATACACTTTAACATTGTCTAGTATGCTACATTTCTTTATTATTGTTTTTTTTGTACTGTATAGCCTCAAAGCTAAGTTGTTATGCAGCATCTTAAATATTACATACTTAAAACTTTATAAAATTAAAAAAAAAATATTTTTAAGGGATTTTTGTGTAATATACTTTACTTGAAAAAGTGTCATTGATGTAGGTAAATTACCAAAGAATGCGTCTTGAATTTAGCAGTTTATAAATTATAGTTGAAAAGCATCTACTACAAAAGTAAAAAAAAAAAAAAATGAATTATAAAATGATATTAATGCACCTTCCATTTCATCACAAAACGGTCCTTGATAATTTGGTCTGCAGGCTAGAAGGCATGTTCCGTTTGTCTTGTCGCACTCTTCACTAGGGCAGTTTGCAGGACATCTACGGCCACAGTTTGTCCCATAATAACCTTTTGTGCAGGCTTCAATACGTTATATGCAAAGGATAAAAATAACCCAAAAATTGAATTTTAAGAAATGGCTTAGTATCTAATAATATTAATAACCATCTCACAAGTTATAAAGCCATCATCCCATATTTATTTTTCAAAGTGACCGTGTAAATTTAAAATTTTAATTGCATTTCTTTGCAACATAGTTTGGTAATAGGTATTTTTTTTTAAACTGTCTTTAGAATCATAACTATTCTTGTTGTGATGAATTCAATTATATATATCTTTTAAATTACACCATGCTATGATCTGCTTAGTTAAATAAATATAAATATATGTATATATACATGAATATATATATATATATATATATATATATATATATATATATATTGTTACGTACGAATTTCTTGTAGAAGTATATATATATATATATATATATATATATATATATATATATATATATACATATATATTAATATGAATATCTGTTGAGGGCAGGCTCGCCAGGCGGTTTAGACTTAACCACCAGATCTTTAACTCTGACTATCAACTGTACTAATATGCAAGCAACATAACTCAGGAGTGTACACTACAATGGTAATGGTGGAGCCCAGGTATGTGAACTTGTCGGTGACCTCCAGAACTTCGTTGTCGATGGAGATTGAGGGTGGAGCTGGGATGCCTTGACCCATGATGTTGGTTTTCTTGATGCTGATGGTCAGTCCGAATTCTATGCATGCTTGAGCTAAGCGATCCATCAGGAGCTGTAGGTGTTCCTCTGTGTGTGCTGTCAGGGCTGCGTCATCAGCGAACAGCATGTCTCTGATAAGGATAGTGCGGATCTTGGTTTTTGCTCTTAGGCGAGCCATGTTCAGCAACTTCCCATCACTTCTGGTATGTAGGTAGACACCTTCTGTAGAGTCTTTAAATGCAAAATTCAGCATCATAGAGAAAAATATGCCGAATAGTGTAGGCGCTAGAACACATCCTTGTTTGACTCCGCTTTTGATTGTAAAGGGTTCTGAAGTGTCCCCATCGTAGCTGACTACTCCCTGCATATTATCATGGAAGGAGGTTATAATGTTGAGCAACTGAGGTGGACATCCGATCTTCTTCAGTAGCAGGAACAGGCCGCTTCTGCTTACTAAGTCAAACGCCTTGGTTAGGTCGATGAAGGCGATGTACAGCGGCATCTGCTGTTCTCTGCACTTCTCCTGGAGCTGACGCACTGAGAATATCATGTCAACAGTGGATCTTTCTTGTCGGAAGCCGCATTGTGATTCGGGGTACACGCGGTTTGCGAGAACCTGAAGACGGTTGAGTACCACGCGTGCAAAGGCTTTGCCTACAATGCTCAGCAATGAAATACCCCTGTAGTTGTTACAGTCACTGCGATCCCCCTTATTCTTGTACAGAGTGACTATCTTGGCGTTGCGCATGTCTTGCGGAACTCTGCCTTCCTTCCAGCATAGGCAGAGGAGCTCATGGAGTGGCTCTAATAAGGCAGGTTTTCCGCATTTGATGATTTCAGGCGGGATGCCATCCTCACCCGGCGATTTACCACTGTTCAGGGCATCAATGGCTTTACTGAGTTCGTCCATGGTAGGTTCAGCATCCAGCTCCTTCAGGACGGTCAAGTCTTCTAAATCGTCCAATGCTCTCTGTGTGACAGAGTTTTCACTGGAGTACAACTCTAGATAGTGTTCCGCCCACCTGTCCATTTGCTTGTTTTTGTCAGTGATGATATCCCCTGATTTGGACTTCAAGGGTGCAGTCTTCTTTGATGATTTGCCACTTAGTTTAATGCACACATATATAACTAGAAAAAAATCTTAATAGTTTACACGCAGACTCTCTACTCTAAATATTCTATAAAACTTCTCTAAGTCTACAGGACCGACTGCTCCAAGTATGCGGGGTCGACTCCCCACTCTCTCTCTCTCTCTCTCTCTCTCTCTCTCTCTCTCCGTATATCCTCTGGTACGGCTTTTATAAAGTACCGTGGTGCGTGGCGGGGCTAGCATTGAAGGGGTTAAGTTAGACACGTTACATTGGGGGGGGGGGAGAGGTGCGGTGAATACTTGACGTAAAGGGTGAAATATCTATGGCCTTGCGTTACATTGCATGGTCAACTGATGAGGAGCGAGAGGGTCCGTATTGGCGGGGTAAATTTAAATTGGCAGTGGAGGTGGAAACGGGGAGGGGGTGGGTAGATTCTAGACGTAACATTTCTGACCATGACATTGGGTTATGTTCCATGGTCAACTGATGAGTCACTCGCTTGGGCGGTGTGGGAAGGGAAGGGGAAGGAGGAGGGGTGGGGGTAAATTCTAAACGTAACTGGTGGAGGGGTGGGGGTAACTTCTAAACGTAACATATATATATATATATATATATATATATATATATATGTTTATACTGTGTCACAAATGTAAGTAATTTTCCTACCTTTAGTACAGTTCGGTGGATCTGAGTATCCATTACAACCAGCAGTACATAATCCATTTATATTGTTACAGTACTTGTACTGACATGTTTCACTGCAGTCTTCCATACAGTTCACTCCCCATTTGTCTACTGGGCATTCTTTCAAGCAGAAAGGATTCAGTAAAATTAAAAGATTATACGGTGATTATGTTAGGTGATTGAATTATGAGAGCTTTTAACAATATTTATAAAGATATCAGTAATGGGAGATAACCTAGTTATTTGAAATAAACTTTATTGAGTTTTCTTTCCTTATTATGTGGCCCAAAATATCAACTCTGATGATTTTAATATTTACATTATAATTCTTCCATTGAATTGTATTACAATAAATGTATTAGGTCCATAAACAATTACATTTGAGGTTATTGTATACAATTTTAAAGAAATCACTTCAAAAACCTACTATTTTTTAAACGCTTTTACTTTTCGTTCGAGAAATTCTAGGAAAAGTGAAACAGAAAATATTGGTGCGTATGTCTTTTTTATTTAAAAAAATATAGATGCGATTGTTTATTTGGCATACATGTTGAACGTTTCTCCTTTATAAACAGATTTAACAGTACACAAATAGTCAGGGTTGGCCTCTTCGGCAAGAGCCATGACTGATAGTGTTACGCTAAATTTATAATGCGGAGCTCCTGTAAGGAGCGGGGCCCCATTTGGAGCATAAGGTCAAATCGGCCTGAGGCCGGCACTGCATATACTTAGGACGGAGCTCCATAGTCCATACTAACACAACAATTACCCGCAGTACAGCTTGGCGCTTGATAACCAAGACAAGCTGTCGGACATGATCCGTCCCATTCATTGCAAAAATTTGGACACTTGCTGCCACACTGTTGTTTACAGTCCATGCCCCACATGCCAGGAGGACAAACTGTTTAAAAAAAGATGTTATATTATTGTTATACGCACCATCTAAGGCAGACAACAAATGTTGGATATTACAACAACTGGCTATATGTTACTTTGTCCAATAAAACATTTTGTTAAATTCCCCTCCCCCCCCTCCAAAAAAAAAAAAACTTACAAAAAAACTTGAGTAATAAATATTTCATATTTCTAGGTGTCGATCCATCAGTACTTTATTAAAAGACCGTTTATGTAGAAATAATTAACTTAAAATATATATCAACAATCAGAGGCGTACCAAGGGTGGTGGGGAGGGGGGGGTCCGAGTTCGAAAGTAATCCCGGGCCCAGCTTTAGGGGGGGGGGCGCAATTTTTTTAAAATTAAATATTAAGTACATTATCTCATGTCATGGTGTCGAATGTCATAATGCAAAGGCCCCCCCCCCCCCAAATCCCTAGGTTCGGCACTGTCAAGAATGTTATTTTTAAATCAACAAATGTTAATCCTAAGAATCACATAATTTTTACATTGTATGTGTATTCATTTCTATTTCATTGCTAATGTAACCTTTAAAAAAAAACATAAATTAGTTCATTTATCCCCATAAACTTGTGAAACTTAAATTTTCCCAAAAGTTTTCATTAGGTGTAATGAAAATTAATTAGTACTAAAACAACTTGATTAAAAACAGTTTAATTTGACCAGAAAAAATTAATGTTGTTAAGGTAACGCTAGAATACCCTAGAAAAGGTTATATAGGTTCTTTGGGTATTAATCAAAGAAGGAGATTATGGAGATTCAAAGCCCACAAAAAAAAAGTCATGTCTTTGGATTCATCAGCATGAGATTTGGTAAGAGTTTGTTTAGCGGTTCGGGAAGTGGGGGGGGGGGGGGGGGGTTCAAGTAGCTTTGCCTTAGGCAAAAGTAAAAGTATCTACAGCATTAGTGTTGACATGAATTTTGCAATTAAAATGACGGGCCATTTTATTTGACACAGGGGGAAACCATTGATTTTTGCTCTCATCCAATTCCACCTGCTGTCGCTCTGACAGTTATTTTTAATCAAAGCCCGTCTAAATGTAGATTTGGTTAAATTTGAATAAAACTACATTATAACAAACTGGCTAAATTTTAAAAGCTGGATAAAAATAAACGGGGGGAGGGGGGAATGTGGTATTAAAATTGGAGTCGATCAAATGATATTATTCTAGAGGAGCGCTTTGTGCGCGGCCAACTAAAAAGAAGATTGGTTAAAAAAAAATAAAAGGATTATTGTAATAAAGTGAATGTTTAGTTTTTAATACCAACACAATACTTATTCTATTTATACATATGTATGAAATTTGGTTGTATATAAATTAAAAAAAAAAAATAAATATACACATCAAGTTTAGCTCCCAAAAGTGCAGCTTAATGTCAGGTACAAATTTAAAGTGCGGCTCTCTAAGATTCTCTTCTCATTGATATCCTCCTAATTCGTGATATAATTCAAGTCGATTTCTCATCACAACTTACCTCCAAAAGCCATGACCTCACAAAGAGAGAGTATTGCGTCTGGGTAGGTGAAGTTGGTAGCAGTAATTTTGATCTTCTGTATAGGTGTAGGGTTGATATTTGTCGAAGTGTAAGGTGTGTAAGGCATGGTATTGTTTACAACAATAGCGTTGTTCTTGTCCAAAGTTTGTAGTCTGGAGTTGGTAAAATATTGCCTCATCGGGGAATCAACTGAATGGATTTTAAAGAAAAAATTCCAAGTTTTTTTTTGTTTTTTTTAAACAATTGTTATTTAAAATGTATTAACAACATCTGCAAATGAATGCTGAATGTTAATTTTTTTAAGACACATTTTCGCTCAAATTATAGATAAATTACTAGACGTAAATGACAGCGAATATTCACATATTTGTAAATTCATTCATAATAACATTTTTTATAACAAAGTTCCAACACTCCACTTAAATTTAGAGGAAGTGGCATTTTAGTATTGTAGTAGCGTGACAACTGATTAGGATGCGCGGTGACAACTGTGTCACGCGTGCCACAGGTTCGCCACCACCGTCATAGGCAAAATACATACCTGATTGTTGACGCTGGGAATCGATCCATATTTGGCTAGCAAACTAATATATACGATTTCCAGAGAAACAAAGAGAGACATTACCTCTGCTGTATATTTCGAAACTGTTCACAATGACAGGTCCGTTGAATGTCAATGTCCATGTCGGTGAAACATCTGTCGTGTTGGTCAACGTGCAGCTTCCGTAAGGCGCTGCTGTACTGGTGTTACCATCTACAGCTGTCCAGGCGTAATAAGTGTCGTTAGTGGACGTTTGTTCCGTTGGTTGTTTCATGGCAACATTACGGCCTGAAGGCAAACAAATCACAACTGCCATTATATTTATATATATATATATATATATATATATATATATATATATATATATATATATATATATAAATAATAATAATCATTTCCAGCGTGCGTTGAATCAAAAGTAAAGAATTAATACAACAGTATTGCAGTTTAAAATACAATCATGAAAAAAAAAATCGGATCTGCCCGAAACCAAAAATAACCTAGCATACCGATCAAGCATAAGGGGATATAACTCTATGCAAAGGTTTTGCACGGTACAGCTAGTATATATATATATGTCTAGCTTAAATCTATTAAATTGTCTTCATTATAAGGACGCGGTGGCAGTCTTGTAGAGCGTTCGACTACAACTCCTAGATATCTCTAGAGTATGATTGAAGTTTGGTAGCCCAATCACAATATTGGGGGAAGGTAAAGGATGTTGGGCAGTGTACTAACTTACTAACCACACTATCCCATAGAAAAACCGTGACTACAGAATCATATTATCTCTATTTCATTTAATAGGCCTTATAAGGGAAACATTTAACACTAGCCTACTGTCTTCATTTAAACGGTGTAGGCCTTATAAAGGAAAACATTTAACTGTCTTCATTTTAAGAAGTTTGTAATGTTAAACAATCTTATTTTATGTATTTTAACACACGCTTAAATTGTGTCTAAAGAGATGAAATTAATAAAACTATGAATTACATTGCCATTAATACCTTCTGGACTATTATGTATTAGAATTGGATAAAGTAAATAAAATGTGAATACATAAAAACGAAATGAATATAGATAAATGCACATAATTTCTACTATTTACTACGAAATTATAAACTGTATTTATAAGATTCATATTTGTTCAAAATCTGACGATTCGTTACACAAATGTTTCCTTCCGTCGTTTAATATTCAACTTTAAGTAACACCGTAATTGACAGGATGCACATTGATAAGAAAGTTATTGTGATGAAAAGATGGCTATTTATGTATACTAGCTGTACCCTGCAAAACCTTTGCATAGAGTTATATCCCCTTAGGCTTGATCGGCAGGCGAGGTTATTTTTTGGTTTCGGGCAGATCCGATTTTATTTTTTCATGATTGTATTTTAAACTGGAATACTGTTGTATAAATTCTTAACTTTCGATTTAACGCAGCGCTCAAATCGCTATTATTATATTATATTAAAACCACTAATAATGGGGGGGGGGGAAGGGGTTGATTCGTATAGGTTTCCTTTCTGTCCCTATTGTTGTGAATGCGCTAGGGAGATAAAAAGAAGTTGTCTTGTCTGACTTGGATGAAAACACGTAAACATCAGCATGAAGAACACAATCAAAGCGAGACCTACCCACCTCCGTGACGCATTATTTCTAGCCATTATTCTATACTGTTATAAAAAAAAAAAGAAATTGATAACACCTTATGACATCTTAATATGTTGCGGTGTGATAATTTACCAGCCGTTCAAACTAGAAACTTTTTATTTTTAAATAAAAGTCTAAAATTAGTAGAAACGTTTAAGTTTGACATAAGAGATCGTCATAATTTGCAAAATAAGTCTTATATATACTATACCAGGCCCGTAGCGTGCGGGGTCCAGGGGGGCCGCCCCCCTGCGTTTTGTCTGGCCCCCTCTACTTAATTGCTCTACTTAGTAAAATTTATTACCTGCACCCCCCCCCGCTATTGCCTGGCCCCTGCTGTAGAATGCCTGGCCCCTCCTGTAGAATGTTCACGCTACGGCGATGTACCATATTCATTTAAAGATAATTTTAGACACATCCATCTCTAATCAGGTATTTGCTAACGATTATTTATACTTATTACTTTAACAATTAGTAAGTAAACGTTATAAAACTATTTTAAAGAACGAAGAGGTTTCTAAAATGTTACAAAGAATTTTGGCTATGCAAGCTTCTACATATAAATCAATTAAAAATCGCTACCTACCAGCAGATATGTAAACGGAACAAAGAGAGGTAATTCCTTCTCCTTCCAGGATAACCCTGTTAATGAACTCAATATTCTCACATCGTACGTCAACGGTTCTGCTGTTGACAGAAGTAAACATCTGTCTTCGACAGGGGAAGCGTCTGACCACAGTGTCAGTGTCGGTTTCAAAAGTCAGAGTAAACTTATAAGCTAGCCCTGTTTAAAAATAATAAAAGAAAAAATAGAAAAGTAATTTATATGACAACCATGACAAAACACGTTTAGTGCTTATTTGTTTTTTTTTTTCCAATCGGACGCTGCTTAGAGATAATGTATCGATATGCCATTAGCCTTTAGAGATAATGTATCGATATGATATTAGCCTTTAGAGATAATGTATCGATATGATATTAGCCTTTAGAGATAATGTATCGTTATGACATTATCCTTTAGAGATAATGTATCGTTATGACATTATCCTTTAGAGATAATGTATCGATATGACATTAGCCTTTAGAGATAGAGTATCGTTATGACATTATCCTTTAGAGATAATGTATCGTTATGACATTATCCTTTAGAGATAATGTATCGTTATGACATTAGCCTTTAGAGATAATGTATCGTTATGACATTAGCCTTTAGAGATAATGTATCGTTATGACATTAGCCTTTAGAGATAATGTATCGTTATGACATTAGCCTTTAGAGATAATGTATCGTTATGACATTAGCCTTTAGAGATAATGTATCGTTATGACATTAGCCTTTAGAGATAATGTATCGTTATGATATTAGCCTTTAGAGATAATGTATCGTTATGACATTAGCCTTTAGAGATAATGTATCGTTATGACATTATCCTTTAGAGATAATGTATCGTTATGACATTATCCTTTAGAGATAATGTATCGTTATGACATTATCCTTTAGAGATAATGTATCGTTATGACATTATCCTTTAGAGATAATTTCTCATTATTTTATCAGCTTATCCTGTAGATATCTTTTAATATCCGACCACTTATAGGGTAGAGTCTTTTAGTGCCAAATGGATATATACAAGTGTGTGATCCGACGGGCATCAGTAGATGTACAATGTGTGAGGTCCAAAGATTAGCTGTCGGCCTCGCCGTACATTGAAAGTCGTGTAATTATTATATTAAAAAAAAAATAATAATAATAGAACTTAGAATCCTTGTCAAAATGACATTGCAAATTAAAAGAAGAAAAAAAAAAGGCGACGTTTTAAATTTAAGCTAAATAAATGACTCATTAAATGACTCAATAAATGACTCAATAAATGACTCAATAAATGACTCAATAAATGACTCAATAAATGACTCAATAAATGACTCATTAAATGACGCAATAAATGACTCAATAAATGACGCAATAAATGACGCAATAAATGACTCAATAAATGACTCAATAAATGTCTCAATAAATGACTCAATAAATGACTCAATAAATGACTCAATAAATGACTCGATAAAAGACTCAATAAATGATCTAATAAATGACTCAATAAATGACTCAATAAATGACGCAATAAATGACTCAATAAATGACTCAATAAATGACGCAATTAATGACGCAATAAATGACGCAATAAATGACGCAATAAATGACTGACTCAATACATAACTCAATACATAACTCAATACATAACTCAATAAATAACTCAATAAATATCTCAATCAAATACTCTTTTTTAATGAAAACATGAGGTAAGCAAATGTTGAGCCGGCTTCCTCTTAAAGAAAATAAATTAGCTGGTTCATTTTATTTTAATGATTACACATTTTTTTTTTATCTTTTGGAAATGAAAAGATTATTTTTGCATTATCAAATTAATCTTCATTCTTAAATACAATGATAAAAATAAATAAAGTAAATTTTGATAATAAACATAAACTAAACGGTAACATATTCAAGTATATGGTAGAGCGATATGAGCAGAATGGTGTGCTGGGAATAGGGAATTCCGTATCTCTAGCGCACCGTATAACTATACCATTGAAAGAGGGAGTATATGACGTAAGCGGATGATGGTATTGTGTCTGTTGGTCTTATTATTTGATGATTAAAGTTTATTATGTACTAATTATTACTTGTGCAGTGTTTGCATATCAATACCGGCCTTGGCAGACAAGGTCATAGCTGAAAAAAAAATATTTTTAAAACTCCATATGTTTATGTAATATTTCAACGTCCCGTAAGTCTGAAACAAGTTAGGCTATTTACATTTCGATCTTAAACACATATTTGTAAGTAAACATCTACTTCTTAGCCTTAAATATATTATGAACAATAGTCTCTTACCTAACTTTATATGAACAGTGGGTCCAGCCTTAGATGTACAGTAGGTAATTGTCTAGTAATTAGCCTTAGATGTACAGTAGGGTGATAACAAAAAAAAATTTTATGAAACCACTTGCAATCGAGGAACTTTTATGTGTAATTTAAGAATATCAATTGCATTTTTAATTTTTTTGAAAAAAGTTCCCTCACCTCTCCATTTTTTGGAAGAAAAAAGTGAAAAAAATATTTTTTTTTTTTCAAAAAAAGGACATTTTTTTTAGCTTAATTCAAAAGAGTATTTATAATAACTAATCAACTTTTATTAACAAAACATATTTTGTCCTATGAACTTCAGATTCAAAAATTCAATTTTTCTCGATTTCGCATGAAGTTCCGCCATCAGTTTCACAGCACGTTCAGCAATTTGGTTAGATCTGGGAATGTCAATTAATGACTTCTCGACTGACCAATGGGTCTTTAAACACTTAATTGCCTTCTTGCATTTTATCTTGATGAGTGAGGTAAACAGTTCATTGAAGGACGCTTCATTGTAGTGTTGCGAATCGAACCAAGCATTTGCCCATTCGTAGCAGATGAAGTTGCAGGCAGAAGCGAGAATACTGCGCCACTCTGGTATCAGAAATAATGCTATAACAGTAAATATTACACGTGAGTTCCATCTTGCCTGGTGTAAATTTGGTAATTTATTCCAGCTGATGCGAGGCCAACGTGGGTTCTCGCCTGTGCTAACATCTTTTGTCGCAAGAAGCGATAATCAGCTTGAAGAGTGACATAGTTTTATGTTAATTTGCCCATGAAGGAATAGTTGAGTTCTTGTTTGCTCATTGGCTCTTGAATAAGAAAATTCATGACATATTTCAGAAGAAGGTCGAGTACATGGTGCTGACAGTCAATATATTGTGGCTTCTGAAAGCCATTGCTCAAGACATCATCCTGTATGAGCTTTACAATGCCGTGCAAATGGTCAGTATGTCTGCGGTCGTGTTGCAAATTAACATACAAATATTTTCACAAGCATCATATTCATCTATTAGATGATGTAGTTCCTTGTGAATGGCCGCGGCAGAACCACTCTCACATTTGAGAATACCGAGTTTGATTTCGGTTGTCATCTTTTTCAGCAAACCTACTTGATTCTCTTCCCCTTGCACTCTTTTACCATCAAACTGGATAAAATAGGGATCTTTGCTTTGAAGTTTTTGAACAATTTTAGTTTTCATTTTCCGTCCTTCAGAGATTACTCATTTCCAGACACCCGCCTGACTTGGAACCGGCACATCATGACCCTGTTCAGCAATGGTTGCAAGAACGTCGTGTGCTTTATGTGTGGAAATGTTTTTCAGTACTAGTAAACCCTCCGTTCTAGTGCTTGCTCTTTGGTATTTCGGTTTGCATTCAGAAGATGACGTTTAAGAAATAGTTGGCGACTCGGGTGAAGAAGCAGAGGTTTCAGAATCCGAAGATTTTGAGACAGTTGTATGTTTTTGTGTAGGTTTTGAGACAGTCGTGTGTGTTTGTGTAGTTTATGAGACAGTTGTGTTTGTTTGTGTAGGTTTTGATCATAATTTTGATTCGATCCAGTCGCCGTTTCTGGCTATTGAACAGAAAAGTGAAGTTTCCAAGAATTTGACGGTTTGTCGGCATCCATGTGAGATTGATTAGCTTTTCAACAGATAGAATTCTTGGATACCTCTTCTGTTTAGAAGATGAGGGAAGTTGAGTATAGTAAATGTCTTGTTTATAAACAAATGGAAACAGTCGACTGAAATGTGCTTAAAAGCAGTCTAGAAAGTCATATATAATAATTCAGTGTGAAATCAAAACCGAGCGTCAAACTGCGCGATATGTGAAAACAAAAATTAAAAGGTGGGGGAACTTTTTTTCAATTTAAAAAAAAAATAATGTTGCTACTGTCATCTACATACAATTGTTCCTCGAATGTAAGGGGTTGCAGTTTCGTTACGAAAAAAAATGAAAATAGTTATCACCCTAATGTACAGTTTGTAATAGTCCACTACTTAGCCTTAGATGTACAGTAGGTAATAGTCTAGTAATTAGTCTTAGATGTACAGTCGGTAAGTAGTCTTAGAATTACAGTAGGTAATTAGTCTTAGATGTACAGTAGGTAATAGTCTAGTAATTTTTTCTTAGATTTACAGTAGGTAATAGTCTAGTAATTAGTCCTAGATTTACCGTAGGCAAAAGTCTAGTAATTACTCTTAGATGTACAGTGGGTAATAGTCCAGTACTTAGTCATAGATGTACAGTAGGTAATAGTCTAGTAATTAGTCTTAGATTTACAGTAGGCAATAGTCTAGTAATTAGTCTTAGATGTACAGTGGGTAATAGTCCAGTACTTAGCCTTAGATGTACAGTAGGAAATAGTCTAGTAATTAGTCTTAGATGTACAGTCGGTAAGTAGTCTTAGAATTACAGTAGGTAATAGTCTAGTAATTTTTTCTTAGATTTACAGTAGGTAATAGTCTAGTAATTAGTCCTAGATTTACAGTAGGCAAAAGTCTAGTAATTACTCTTAGATGTACAGTGGGTAATAGTCCAGTACTTAGTCATAGATGTACAGTAGGTAATAGTCTAGTAATTAGTCTTAGATTTACAGTAGGCAATAGTCTAGTAATTAGTCTTAGATGTACAGTGGGTAATAGTCCAGTACTTAGCCTTAGATGTACAATAGATAATTCGTCTTAGATGTACAGTGGGTAATTAGTCTTAGATGTACAGTGGGTAATGGTCTAGTAATAAGCCTTAGATGTACATTGGGTAGTAGTCTAGTAAGTAGTCCTGCTCATCGGGTGATAGTTTATTACATAGACTCAAATGCATAGATAACTAATACATTTATACTAAGCCTTAAATTGAAATGAGTGAATACCTGGATCTCCAATAAGTATTCTGATGAAAAAGAAAATAGACTTTGATGGTAAGTTAATGGCGACAAGTCTGGTTGACCTGTCAAAGATACACGTGGAATCGTCCTCATCTATCAACTGCGTGGTTGGAAGTAAAGTACTGCCATTTGAAACTTTGATCGCATACCAAGGCACGTTCTCTGAGGAAAAAGCAAACAAACTAACATGAATAGTTATCAGTAATTGCGTACTTCCACAGAGACTGAGACAATTTAAAAAAAAAAAAGACTATGCAAAGCACAATGACACATAATTAGCCTTTCTGTAGACAATTAGTTAGCAAATAATAATTATCGATAACGATAGATTTGTTGATTATAACAATTTTTTTTAAGGTTTTTACTCATTAATCTGTTAATAACCCCCCCCCCCCGTTTTCCCATTTATTACTGGTAAATTGAAAAGAAAATCGGTTAACCAAGGTTTTGTGAATACTTGTTCTAAATACAAATCAGTCATCCTTGGAGTTACGCTGTTTGCCCATATGTACGATAAATGGGGAATGACACAGTAACGTGTTTCTCAAGCTAGACTGCGTCTATGACAAGGCTATCTAAAATGAATGAATAGATTGTGTCTTTAAATAGACTGAGTATCTGAATAAACTGAGCATCTGACTTGACAGGACTTACTGATTATTAACATGTCTCTCACCAGACTGAGCCCTGACTTAGACTTGAATTATTTTACAATATCTTGTTCCTAAATAGATTTCCTCACTGAGAGACCGTGCTGATTAATAGACTTGCCCTCTGAATAGATTTTGTCTCATTATATATTGTCCTCAACTGTAATAACGTTTCCTGATTAAACTGTGTCGACCAGATCTAGTCTCTAGGTAGGTTGGTGGGTTGGTAGACATATATATATATATATATATATATATATATATATATATATATTGTTATTTAAAAATGGTTAACAATTGATTGCATTTTGATTTACTTCTCTTATGATTTTTTTACGAACTTATCCATAAAAATAATAAAGACTTGTTTTATTCCAACGAAGTAATCTGGCACAAGGCATAAGTAAAATAATAGTTTAAAGAAGTTAAATGGCCGGTCTGATTAACAAAACCTTAAAGTATGGTTATAAATATTAAGGTGATCTTTTTTTTAAAAAAAAACAAACAGGGGCTATCACTTTCTGTAGTTTCCACTCAAAAAGGGGCTATCACTTTTTGTAGTTTCCACTCAAAAAGGGGCTATCACTTTCTGTAGTTTCCACTCAAAAAGGGGCTATTACTTTCTGTAGTTTTCACTCAAAAAGGGGCTATCACTTTCTGTAGTTTCCACTCAAAAAGGGGCTATCACTTTCTGTAATTTCCACTCAAAAAGGGGCTATCACTTTCTGTAGTTTCCACTCAAAAAGGGGCTATTACTTTCTGTAGTTTTCACTCAAAAAGGGGCTATCACTTTCTGTAGTTTCCACTCAAAAAGGGGCTATCACTTTCTGTAATTTCCACTCAAAAAGGGGCTATCACTTTCTGTAATTTCCACTCAAAAAAGGGGCTATCACTTTCTGTAGTTTCCACTCAAAAAAGGGGCTATCACTTTCTGTAGTTTCCACTCAAATTGTAAATGGTAATGTTCTTATCATAGATTAAAGTCTTGAACATAAAAAGCTGGAGATTTATAGTTTTAAATCAAAAGTGATGAAACCTCTTTATAAAATAATGTACGAATTTCTATTTAATAGTTCTCTTTTATTTGATGTAGATAAGGAAACTAATGAAAGACTTAACTTCGCCCATATATTTACTCTTAATGTATCATTTTAAGAAACCTACAGAGATGCTTATTGAATTTTGCAACAAGAGACACAAAAAATTCAACGTTAGTAGCGATATCTTGGGTTAATTTGCATTTAATTTTTTTTTTAATAAGTTCAATCGTCTGAATTTTGTATTGAGGTAGCTTTAATGTCATCAACAAAAAAAAAACACAATGCAGTTAGAGCATCTTGAGTTGAGAAGTGTCATGACTTTATATTACATTCATATCGAATTCCAATTAGATCACCTTGGAGTCAGAAGTGTCATGACTTTATATTACATTCATATCGAATTCCAATTAGATCACCTTGGAGTCAGAAGTGTCATGACTTTATATTACATGCCATGAAACATTCATCAACAACGCTAGTACTTAAATCTGTAATTCATATACACTTTTTTTAACTTTGTATTGCTAATAAAAACACTTACGGTATTGATATTGACATTTATATCCAAACCACCTATTCGAAGGACATCTTTGGTTTGCACACTGACCGTTGGTGTTACACCCATCGCTACATCGGCATTTGTACTCACAGTTTGGTCCGAACCAGCCTATGTCACAGTCAGCTGTTTTGAAAGAATTTACTGACATTAAAAAAAAATATTGTGCAACATTTCAAATAACAAAAATATATAATGTTAAATATCAGCATATGCATTTTGATAATAAAAGTAAATTACGTTTATGGGTTGTTTTTATTTTTAACTTTTACAGAAGCACTGTATTTGTTTTTATTTTTACAGAAGTTCTGTATTTGTTTTTATTTTTACAGAAGTTCTGTATTTGTTTTTATCCAAATAAAAACTCTTGACAAATACTTATTGTTTTAAGTGCAGGGAAAAAAATATAATTAACAAAAAAAAAAAAAAAAATACCTTTACAATTCACAATCAAATATACTTTGATAGTGCCAAGTAAGATTATTGCAACTAGCTTCATTTTGTTCCAACTACTAGTTCTCAAACTTAAAGTAATAAGGAAACAATTTCAGGTAGTGTAATTGAAAGTCATTGGAGTGTATCGACCTGTTGCGGTATCCAAAGATAACTTTTTGTTACATTAACCTCGCCGGTAATATTTAAATAATCGCTCGAAAGCCGACTTGCATTTTTAGCTTGCGTCCCGAGCATAGATGTGACGGCAATAGGAAATGTCATATCTCGATTTTATTTCATGTACACACAAACTAGTGTTAAAAGTGTGGTTGCACTGTACATAAAGACGTCACGGGGTTATGATAACTTACTTTATTAGGTTATGAGCACACAAGCTACATGACGGGCGGTATAGACAAATTTCCATGAAATTAGAATTTCTGTGATAAGCTTATTTGTCGTGACAGTAAAAAGTTCCCTTCTTAGCCCTAACGGGCCATCGGGGCAGATGAAGTGTAGAATTTATCTGTTTCTATAACCTAGGCATATGAAGGGATTGTGTAGTTACCACAACGCCCAGCCACCTTTACTTCCCCAACTTAAGTCAGGTACCCATTTAAAGCTGGGTGGACTTGTGGGACAACTTTACACCAAATTTCACCTGGAAAAATTCCATGGGCCTCACCGAGGATAGAACCCAGGACTCTCAGGTTGACAGTCGAGTATCTACACCACTCGGCCATCCGTCCCACATTTGTCGTGACAGATAAACACAAAATGTTCCCAATAAATATCTTGGCTTAAAAATATACAACATAATGCATACTTCTAAATTCTTCTTTGTAATTGGGCCAAATAAATACTCAGAGGACCGCGTTGAAGAAAAATAAAAAAAAAATTTTCAACTATTGATTATAGTATATAAGAAAAGTGATAAAATGATAAAATGTAATCTAAAAAGATCATAGAAAATCGTCTCGGATAGTTGACATATTAGGCGAGAAAATAAATTGCATTTTTTTCATCTTTTTTATCGTGCATGACAATAGCTGTAGAATGTATCACTAGCTTTGACAGTAATGAATCTAACATACATCAATCATATAACATGATATGAGGGGGCACATGATATAATGATTAGGGGGAACATCATATGAAGATGAGGGGGAACATGATATGAGGGAGAACATGATAGGAGGGGGAACATGGTATGAGGGAGGACATGATATGAGGGGGTGGTAGCTTTGGTATTGGGGGATGTTCTTCGATCATAACATCTCTGCCCTTGTTAGTGCGCACGATGCAATCAAGCAAAACAAAAACATCGACAATTATATTAAACAATATCAAAGCTAATGTTGTAGCATACGACAATAGACTCGTTTGATTTTTTATCATTCTCAATTTCATAATAACAATAAATCAAACAACTATTTTTAGTCAAAAAAGTGTAGTTACAACAAAAATAAAATCAATTCTCTTTAAACTCATCTATTTCACAGTTTAACACACATTAAAAAGTTATCTTACACTTACATTAAAATATAACAATACGGTAATGCATAAAGAAATTATCATAATCCCAATACTAAAATTAGCTATATTCAATTGCTAGTTAATATGCGGAGAAGTCGTTGTTGACAAAAGTCAAGTATGCACTAAACATATTATACATTATATTTGTAAAGCAAATAAACTGGTCAGTATACAATTGAACGAAGCCATATTTATATATTTATTTATTTATTTATTTATAACAATGCACATCTTACAACATCGTCTTGTTTAAAAACAAATTAAACGTTACATAATTATAAACATCATCCATTTCTGGTCGATATGTAAATACGATGTCTAGTGACCCTCAAAATCAAGCTATATTACAGAATGCTCCCGACAGTTGCAATTTAAATCCCTCTCCTTGCCTTGAAAGAACCCATACTTTGATTTTTCTCTTTTGATAGAAATGACTATAAAACTCAATAATTTTTACTCAAGGACTCCTATGTGTAATAATTTTTTAGACAATGGAGACTAGGACATGAGGTTAGCCTACGACTACTATCTATGTCATCACACACAAGTCTTGTTCAAAACCTGACATAATTAACACCTTGCCCTCTTCTACCCTCATGGTATTGTGTCATATCTACCCCCTTACACTGTATAACATAATTATTCTCACTGTCTACATTGTGCCTTTCATTGACATTTGTAACTATAGAAAACACTAATATGTCTACAAATTAAAGGACTGAACTGTACTCCTTCAAATTTAACATGAATAGATTCCCTTAGATTTAAAAGTTCAATTGGTCATGTTTTATGAGTTATAAAAATATATGTACCTGTTTTTGAAACGAATATAAAGAAATATAGCTGCACTAAGTTATTTTTAAATTAAATTCATTTTTCTAATAAAAATGCAACTTTGTAATATACACTATTTGCTAATAAAATTATATAAGACGAGGAATAGGGTGAAACGTCTCTACTGTCACTGCCACCTCTTTATATAATTGCTTAGAACACATGTGTGTATCAATTGCAGACTCTGGTATTATGCGTAAAATGTCACTGGGAAAAGAAATGGTCTTTATGTTTATTTCCTCCCCCCCTCCCCCCCCCCCACACAGACACGCTTTTCACTGCAGTCCAGTTCGCTGTTGCGAATGTTTAAAAAAAAAATGAATTATTTTACAATCGCTTTACCTGTAAAGGTGGTGTTTAACCTCTAGCAGATGGGGCATTGAACATGGAGCTAACTTGAGAGATATTGAGGATATAATTAACTCACCTGAGCGATTCAATGGTTCTCACAGGTGTCCATCAAAACACTGCGTGTCCCCCTATCTTTATATTCACTTTTCCACTTTTTTTTTCTTTTTTCACGACGCATGTAAACGGTACGACATATTGTATTTTATTTTGTCTAATGCATATCGCCCCCCCCCCAAAAAAAAAAAGTGCTTTAGATTAGGGCCCCAAAAATATGCCGTCTCTGCTTAGGGCCGCAAGTTTATTGGTGCCAATGAGTCCCTCGTTAACTAAACATGGGTTAAGCGACAGTTGTAGTTCACTGGTATAAACAAAGATTTGGCTAGTGGCATCAATGAAGGAGATTTACTTATTCCAGTACACTGCATACATCAGTGTAGTTACTGGTCCACTATAGCATTGGTAACTATTTTTAAGGATGGTAAGCCTTTGTATAGATAGACATTTATGTACTGACTGTTATGTCTAGTAGTGTAATATATAAATAAAGCATTGGTTAGTTATCTAGATTGTCTACCGTAAACTCCTTAAAAGCATAGTTTATATGATTGATATGTTATATGTAATACATAAGCATACCGGTTTTTTTCAAAATACCATATACTTGACCCTTATTAAAAAATTGTCTAAACAGTACACTTTTTGTAGGCTACTAAGAGTACATAAAGATTCATCGTCATAATACAATTAACTATTGTGGTCGTTGTGGGAATGTTTTGCGATGTGTCTCCCTCAGACTAATGGTTCGTGCACTAAAATGTATGTATTGTGTTCATGAGGATAAAAGATAAATGTTCTTTGTTATTGCAGTATTTCGTATATTTGTTTGATATTTCTGTTCGTATCGTATTTTGTTAAAGGCAATAAAGGCCATATTTTCTTTTCTATTGCAGTATTTAGCATATTTCTTTGTTATCTCTTCTGTCTCATTTCGTTCAGCCAGCTTCTGAAGGCATTTCCACAAGTTTCTCTATAGTTAACTCTCCTGCCAGGCGGTCGTAAGTACATTCACTGGTGTGTGTGTGTGTGAAGTCTCTGTAAAGATGATGGGACGGTTTTTACGGTGCATTTCTTTGATCCCCACCATGGCCGATAGGACAATTGCCATGGAGGCACCACGGGAGATATATCGAGAACTTGAGCCAAGACCTGAAAATTTTCCTTGGTCCTGAACGGAGATCGAACAAATTACCTCCATGTAGACAGACGAGCGTTTACCGCACGACCCTTAAAAAAAATCGTCCACCCAAATGGGACAATTTGTAGGTTTTTTGTTGTGCCCTTCTTTCATCCCCATCACAGCCGGGAGTGTAATGGCCATGGAGGCACCACAGGAGACATAGCATGGACTTTAGCCAAGACCTAAAAATTGTCTATTGTCCCCATTGGAGATCGAACCGCGTACCTTCAGGTCGACAGTCGAGCGCTTTACAACACGGCCATCCGTCCCCTTACATTTACTGGTAAACCTGTCCACTCTTTAATATTGTCAAACCAACATTCCCATTGGTGTCCTCTACAGTCCCATGGAGAAACGTTTTTTTTTTCAGGTTAAGCATTGCTTAATAGAAGGGCGTCACAATGTAAAACTTAACGCCTTTATTTTACTCTTTTTACATCTACATTGCTATAAAACGGCATAATATTATATAATGGTGGATGGTGAGGATAGGGAAACCCAAATAGTAAGAAGTTGGGGGAGGGGCAAAAAGGTTAGGCAGCAGCACTGTAGACTAAAATAGATACACAATCTGATATCTCTATCTCGCTATCTAATGGGCGATACACCAGTAACATTATATGATATAGCAACAGTTATCACTGCCTATGTGGGCCTTAAATCACTATCACCTCTATGATTTAAATATGTGCGCTGGTATATGGGAATTCCCAATTAATCGCGCATTACCGAGAGTAAGAAGAGTTATAACAATATTTAAACATTCTACAACGAAAAGTGCACTGAAAATAAAAAAAGAGAATGGCGGGACACAAACATGACTGCTTTAAAGGCGCAAAAAACTATGCACAGTGCAGTAATTACATATATGCTGTAAAGCTATGTGGGAATGATGTCCGAGTGGTGTAGATGATCGGTTGTCGACCTGAGAGTCCTGGGTTCGATCTACGGTGAGAACCAAAAAAAAAATGTTTCCAGGTCAAGGTGAAAGTTTGTTAATCCACACAATGCCACCCAACTTTAAATGGGTACACAATTCCACCCAACTTTAAATGGGTACACAATTCCACCCAACTTTAAATGGGTACACAATTCCATCCAACTTTAAATGGGTACACAATTCCACCCAACTTTAAATGGGTACACAATTCCACCCAACTTTAAATGGGTACACAATTCCACCCAACTTTAAATGGGTACAGAATTCCACCCATCTTTAAATGGGTACACAATTCCACCCAACTTTAAATGGGTACACAATTCCACCCAACTTTAAATGGGTACAGAATTCCACCCATCGTTAAATGGGTACACAATTCCACCCAACTTTAAATGGGTACCTCACTTAAGTTGGGTAAGTAATGGCGGCTGGGGCGTTGATATAATCACACAATCCATTTGTATGCCTAGGTAATAGAAACAAGTGAATTCTACATTTCAACTGTCCCGATGATTAATGGAACTTTAATTTATACAAGCTATACGGAAACCCAAAATCTTGTCTAAGTGATCGATTGTGATATATAAATATTAGGCACTGACATAAATCTGGGACATAAAGTGCCCCGTATCTCAAATAGCTTAGGGATTTATCAAGTCTAAATCCGGCACTAGGTAAAGATCTCATCCTTTCAAGGACTTCACACAAAACATTTGTGTTTATTTTAATGAATTTAGGTCACAATATCAAATAAGACGATTTTATAGCACCGACATTATTTTAGTTTGCTTTGTTTTAAAAAAAAAATTGTTAAATTTTTACATACCCGGTTTGAAATTGGGAAACTTAGAGAAACATGTATTTTCAATTCGATACTAGTTTGGCGTATTAAAGTACTTGTGATTTGATACTCATAACGTGAATGACTTATGGTTGTAGTTGCAATCTCTTTTTGACCGCTCGCCAACCCTACCTAACTCCTAGCATCATCACCCTTACATTTATAGTAATCACCAAAACGGTTTGAAGTTTATATTTAATTCACTAGTTTATATTTATACAATATTGCAATATATAAAATACAACCATTCATAGGATGCCTCTATTTACAGATTAACTCTGTCTTCTCATGCGCTCTCGACAATTCCTCTCTTTTTTTTTTCCACTTCCTATTCTTTTTTTTTTTAGGGTTTCTCCTGCTTTGAAGAATTTGTCTTTTATTATTTTTTGTATAATATAAATATTAGTTTAATCCACCGGCTGCAGAACGTGTATTGTAATAATAAAAATCCCAGCATACGTCAAATTTAAATGAAGCATTCATGTAATAATGTTTTATGATTGTGCATCTGTATTATTACATGTCTTAACACATATTTGACGAAAATCTCAATTACAGAAAACAAAATTCAATATATATATATATATATATATATAAATGAAAAAGGTATACATAAAAAAAAAAGAATAAATAGGAATTCAAACCATGAACCAATCGATCACAAATTCGATTCCAAATCAATTACGTTGCATTGGCAAATGATTTCGCCCTCAGCATGACTGTAGTCATTTGAATTCCCCATCTAGTCCATACTATACAAACACGTTTAATTAGTAGAAAACAGTTTATTTTGCCATTATTTAACTGTATATAAAGATTATTTTTCAGAATATTTTATTGTGAATATTAAATGTATTTAAAAAGAAAAAAAAATATTTTTTTTCAATTCAAATCTTCTCATTTGCAAACATTGTTTGTTTTTACAATTGAACTTTCTTACCCTACCCCTACCCTACATGCATATGCTTGCGTCTTAAAATAGTCTGCTATTTCCTCTTAGACCCAAAAGTCTCTTAAACGATGGCTAGCTTACCTCAAAGGGTACGAGAAGAATTATCAAGGGTTATGCTACAACGTATAATTTTCGTTTCTAAAAGCCAATAATTCAAAGAACTTTAATTATTAGCGGTGCCGGAGGACAAACTTACGCAACCTTTCGGTGTCATGGAGAGAAAAAGGTTGAGAACAGCGTTCTTAGAAAATAATACGTATAGTTTCATTGTCCCTTATGTTAAATAATGGCATAACCCTTAAATTATTCCGCGTCTCTGGAAAAAAAAAGTTTTGATATGTAAACATATTAAAGCATTAATTTATTCTTAAAAAAAATCGCCCTATGACCTTTGACATTTCTGATCAGTGCATAAGGAAAAAGTACTCCATTTTAATTATTATATTAGCGTCGGGAGGTGACTTAAGGTCGTAGGCTGTTATTCAGCAGAATTATTTATTTTCATATGCAGGTAGTTCATAAGTTTGATTGGTGTCCATAGTCTCATAGTCCTCTTGATACAGTTGTTCCGAATTTGTTGTCTGCGCCACATTTTTAGAGCTACTTTTCTTTCCCGCTGTTTGCTTAGTATATCTGTCAGGATCTGTAAAACAAAAAAAAACATTAAAAACAAAGTAGTTTAAATAAGATATACCTAAAAAACGCATTCCAAAAAAAAAAAAAAACGCCAAAGTACAGAATTGCTTTTTAAATTTTTGCTAATAGAAAATTAGTGAAAAATGATTCATTTCACAGTAACTGGTTTTGTACAAGTCCACAATTTACAAAAGTTACCTGATATATATATATATATATTTATATATATATATATATATATATCATGGGCGTCGCTAGGAACTTTTCTAGAGAGGGGCAAACTAACACGTTTTTTATTTTAACTGACAATGCCATACAGGTTTATTTCTCAATTAAATCCAAGTTAAGTATAACATTAATTATTTATTTTGACATTTATTAAATAAATGTATTTTAAAATTCAAACATTTTGACCACAAGCACAAGCATGTTCCGATTTTAATTTCTTTTTTGTTTAATTTGGCCTTCTGTAGCTTGATTTGTCTTTCGAAAATGTTTTTCACGTTCAGGTTTTTTTTTTAAATCTGGAAACTCTTGTTAGTTTATAATCGTCAGCCACTGAGTGAATTTTTAAATTTATCCTAAATTGATATGAAAAGATGGATTTCAGAAATTGTTGTACAGGCTCAATGAAACGAAAAGTAGAGAAATCGCGGGATTCCAAAAAGCCGTTATTAGAAGATTTTTAGAACGTCTGCATCACATGAATTATCATATGCATTGAGGACAACAGTATAAGTTCAACAGCCAGACACAACTGAAGAAACTATTTCTAATTTGATTGTCGCTGTCACTTCTTCATTTCCTAAATTGAATATTGGAAGGTATGTCTAGACATACGACCTTTCAAATGAGTTGAAATAGTTGCTGATCCTTGATTGTTGGACCCCTGATAAAAAGTATGATTTTAGAGCTGACAGTGGTGGAAACAGAGGTTTTAGATATGCTTGGTTATTAAACTATTCATCGTGGGTTGTATACTAAAAAATGTTAAAAGGTGCCTTTTACAAATGTTGCTTGTTGTTTCCACAAAAAATAATTCCAGGAGTTCAGGGGGCCTTTGTCATCAAACCATGCAGACAATTTAAAGATTTAAAGCACATGGCACAATGGCTCATATTAAGGATTCAAGCTAATTTATTGCATTATTGGTAGCCAAAGCAGTTTCTATAGATGAGCAGTAAACTCATTATTTAGAACACAAATTTAAGAAAATTGCAACAAACTGGGTCCCTCCATTTCTACAATCTTTTTTTTGCGGTATGCATGATTTGGCACTTCGTGGTAAAGAAGCACATTATGCCCAAGGGCCCGGTGAGTTTTAAGGACCCCGACTGAGCTGGCCAATAAACATTTGAAAATATTATTATTAGCATGAGAGGCCAGTGATAACCTTGCCTAGGGGCCCGAAATTTCGGTCAATGGGCCTGTCGGAAACTACACAAAATACTATGATTGAAATGTGTTGGCCTCTCTTGCGTGAATACATTGTTCGTGAAGATAATAATTCAGTTGCAATTTCTATGCTTTCCGACGAGGCAATATAATTTCAGGCATTTAGCAGAGGTCACTTGGTGTTAGATTTGTCAAAGAAAACCAATCCCCCCCCCTTTATATGATATTTTTTTCAAAATGTAGGGTGGGGGCAAATGCCCCCCCCCCCCCCTTGCCCCTCCTTAAATACGCCCATGATATATATATATATATATATATATATATATATATATATATATATATATACATATTATATATTGTTGTAACTCGCCCGATAGTAAGGTTTGTACTTTCGATTGAACCACGGCTCTGCTCCATTTCTCACCATGACATCTACGGTGCCTGGTTACTGTCTTTGGATGTCAATGTCATATTATGACCCAAAGATAACAAGCACCGAAACTCGCATTCTCGTCACTGTTAAATGTACACAACATTGTTGCAAATTGAATTTTTGTTGGTATTGGGTTTACCTTCAAGTCTCGCGTGGGTTTTCCCGGCATTCTTAGTGCTTGTGACATCTGCAGAGTGTATATATCAAAATACATTTGCAATTGAACATTACAAGTATTTTTTTTTCTAATATTGCTCTAAATCAATAAAACATTTCGTATTTATTTATTTATTTTTTTTTTGCCTCTAGGTCATATTAAATTAAGCTGTTTTAAGTATATATTATCTGCATAAGTTATTTGTGCATAATTAAAACTTTAAAAATATGTCTGTATGTTTATTACACTTTAAATAATACCTAAAAACAACAAAATACTTTACAAATGTATAAAATACTTACTCCTTGTGTTCACGTTTTGTTTTTGTTCATTCTCTTTTCGTTTTCTTCTTACTAAAACGATCACAACTATGACACCTACAGCAATCACTACAGCGGCAGCACAAACTCCAAACCCAATCCCAAAACTAGTTCCACTGAATGAATCTTCTTTGATTGGTTGGGAGCTTTCAGTTGTATCTAACATATTTACGTTGTTTTATATATATATATATATATATATATATATATATATATATATATATATATATATATATATATATATATATGCAATAGATGTCGTGATTCAAATGTTATATTTATAAAATAAAACGTATATATGTATATAAATATACAATATCTGCGGCATACTATGGTGGAGCAAGTGTTCCAAGTAGTAAATGTCATGCACTACTGATTGAAACGATAGTTAAAACTGTATTACAAGAGTCGAATGTTTTAAATAACATATTCAAAAATTTAAAAAGCAACTTTGTTTATCTATGGGCCCATGTAATTTGTATTGTTCAAAACACAATAACGTAGCCTATGACAAACGGGCCTTCTTACATACTGTTTGAGACGGGGTAGGGGCAGGGATCCAAACCAATATTCACCAATACTCTCAATTACAGCTTTGTGTGGTGGCAACGCTTTGTATAATGTCCTCTGAACGATAAAGCTTGGTGTTATGCATTTTGTAGGATACAGCCTTATCATCGTTGGTGGCAAGGCACAAACATATTTTTTTTTTTTGGTTTTAGCTGGAGACTGAATCGATCAAACCTAAGAGCAGCTGCTCCACTTGGATAATTTTATACAGATGGAAAAAAATTGTGTTTAATTGTTTAAAATAAGAACAAACAAAATAAACATGCTGTTCATAATATATATATATATATATATATATATATATATATATATATATATATATATTATGAATTCTGCTTATGGATTCTGCTTAGGACACCGTTTAATTGGGACAGCCGCTTAATCGGGACAAAAAGCTTCTGTCCCGATGTGTCCCAATTAAGCGGAATTGACTGTCTATAGATTCAAAAATTTTTTCCTTACTAGATCTCAATACTTTTTTTTTTTAAATTATTCTCTCAGTATTTTTCCGAGTAGATAGTCAGCAGCTATGCAACAGAAGTTTGCATATTGACACTAAGGACAGTCGCAAGCAAACGGCAAATAGTACAGAGACAGTGGCTAAACAAAAATCAGAAGTCAGCCAGATCAATGGTTCATTAATACTGTCTATTCAATATCCAACGTGTATACCAGTGTAAGGTCCACAAGCTACAGCCTAGGGCACCCCCCTCCCACTATATTAGGGGGTCCCAAATAACTGTCCAAGTAAGAGATGGTCATATATACTTAAATATTTTGCACTGACATATATACTATCTGGACTTATAGAGGGCCCACATATCTCATATTTCTTAGGGCCTTTTCATGTCTAAATCACGCCACTCTTCCATTTAGAAGCTAATACAATTATTTTTTGGAAAAGTATAAGCGGCACTAGCTCTACCCTACAAAACCATTGCATAGTGTTATATTTCTCTTTAGGCTTGATCGGTAGGCTAGGTTATTTATGGTTTCGGGCAGATCTTATTTTTACATGATTGTATTTTACTTTCGATTTAACGCAGACCCCCCAAATCGCTATATATATATATATATATATATATATATATATATATATATATATATATATATATATATATATATATATTACAATTATCTCACCCTTGATTTCATCACAAAATGACCCTTTATGATTGGGACTGCAAGATAGAAGGCATGTTCCGTTTGTCTTGTCGCATTCTTCATTAGGACAGCCAGCAGAACATCTAAGGCCACAGTTTGTTCCATAATAACCCTTCACACAGGCTTAAATCGTGTTAAAAACACGATAAAATTATGAAAAAAGCAAAAACATAAATTTTTAATCAACGAAAGGATATACCGTCTAATTATAATAGTTATCTTTTCATAAGTAATACATTTTTTTTAGTTTTACGATACCTGTGAATATTATGCTTTTGCCTGCAATACTTTGCAACAGTGTTTGGTATTAAGTATTTTTTTAAGAAACATAAATATTCTTGTTGTTAGATTGTTAATTTAACTTGTGTGGATTTTTTTTACATTTCACCATGTTATGTTATAAAAAAGTTTTCTGTCGTAGAAAATGATAGAATATATGTTCATATCTCACCTTTAGTACAGTACGGTGGATCAGAGTATCCATTACATCCAGCAGTACATAATCCATCTACACTGTTACAGTACTTGTACTGACATTTGTCACTGCAGTGTTCTATACAGTTCACTCCCCATTTGTCTAGTGGACATTCTGTCAATGATGAATGATTCCTTATAATTAAAAAAAATATAAGCCATGTAAAATGTAGGTCAAAAGACCAAATTTGAAAGGACACAAAAATTGAATGAAAATCGTTCAGAAATTCGAAAAACATACGAAGTTAACCAATATATTGTTTATAAAAACATAAAATCAATATAAACTTACGGTTTTATTCTAGGGTGTAGCTAGCTAAATATAACATCATATTTCAAAAAACAGCATTACATTTAGGCATACGAAAACTAGTGATAAAGTAAACTTTCTCTGGACTGTATGAAATAGTTTACATTTTTTCATCTATTAGAAGATTTATAACGTCTGTATCAATTTTTAAAAGTATGATTTGTAATAAAGATAATAAAAACAAATGAAGATCACTTTGGCAAAAAGTTTATAAAGGTTATTGTTAGATAAACACATTATTTATGTGGTACACAAAAATTATAATATCACTAATGGGAGAGAACCTAGTCCTTTAAAAATATTTTCTTGAGTTATCTTTCCCTATTCCGTGGCGCGAAATATTATCAACATTATTGAGTCTTCTTTGTATTAAATGTAAAGTATTATGTCTCTTTGCAGTTATGTTTGAAGTGTTGTTTTTTTTTTTAATTTCGAAGAATTTTCGTTCCGAAATCTTTTTTTGACATGTATCTCTTTCATTGCATAATTTTCGGCTAAGCAAAATATTGATTATTATCTCTTTTTTTTTAAATATAGATTTCTTATGTGATTATTTTTTGTATCATCTTCTTGAACATATAATAGACATAAAAACAACAAAATTACAGTTTGTAAAGATTTATGAAGGAAGCATACTATTACAACAATTACCTGCAGTACAACTTGGAGCTTGATACCCAAGACAAGCTGTCGGGCACGATCCATCCCATTCATTACAAAAATCTGGACACCTGCTGTCACACTGTTGTTTACAGTCCATATCCCACCTGCCAGGGGAACAAACTGTTTAAAAAAAAGTATATATAAATAAATGTTACATTGTTATTGTACACCCCCATCTAAGGCTGACAAAAATGATGGATATTTCAAAAAAATGACTTTAGGTAACTCTGTCAAATAAAACACTTTAGTCAATCCCATAAATATTGAAATAAGATTGAGTTGATTTGTGTGTATGCTTCAAATGTGAATATCATTATTTAGTCAAGAAAAGTGAAATTGCTGAGACTTTTCTGTATTGACCAATTCATATAATTTTTTTTTAAACAACCATTTATATAAATAATTAACTTGTAATATCTATCAACAATTTTTTTTTCTTTTTTTTGTCAATCTAAAGTTGTTTATCTTTAGTATGTGTATCAGTCAACATTTAAATGCAATATTTGTTTCTCTAAAATAGCGAAATTGGGACATACAATTTTATATTTATATTATTATTATTTTTATGCATTTTATAAGCCAAATTATTTGCTTAAACAATCTTAAGTAGCACATTTTTCCCCAAAAAAAAATTATTGGATTACTGATATAGTGGCCTTTATTGAAAGACTAAAATATTTGAGATGCTTCGCTTTATTAGCATGCTATATAATTTTTTTTTCTTTTATATATATAAATATATATATATATATATATATATATATATATATATATATTATTTCATCTTCTATCACTGGGAGCATTAATTTAATTAAAAGCCCATTATAGGTGGATTGGTTTAATGTAAATTGAATGAGCATTTAACTGACGTACAGTATAATCCACTGGTTATATTTTAAGATTAAGATATATATCAGCGGAGGGTTTTTATTGGTTGGTTTTAAATTGTGAGTCGGCATAATTCTATGTAGATAGATAGATGTAGTATAGAATTCATCTGCTCCAGTAATCACGGCACAGTGATGCATAGTGTGGTTAGCACAACGCCCAGCCGCCTTTACTCTCCTTACTTTAAGTTAGGTGGACTTAGTGACTTTCCCCAGGACATGTATAATTCACGTGGCCCTAATATCAATTTCAAACTTGAAACCTTTCAGTCAACATTTATCGTTCTGATTAGCAAGACATATGTCTCCCAAATTAGTCACGTAATTCATGACAGTCTTACGCCAAATTTTATAAATCATTGATTGGAAAAACAAATCACAAGTGCAAATATCGTGACATCACCCAAGCCAATATCTCATCAAAACTTACCTCCATAAGCCATAAACTCACAAAGAGAGAGTGTTACAGTTGGGCTGGAGTAGTTAGTAGCAGTAATTTTGATCTTCTGTATAGGTATAGAGTTGATATTCGTCGTGATGTTAGGTGAAAATAACATGGTGGTGTATGACATGGTGACGTTATTCTTGTCAAAAGTTTGAAGTCTTAAGTTGTTTACATATTGGTTTATCAGAGAGTCCACTGAGAACATTTTAAAGAAAAAAAAAAGCAGACAAATATGTTTGTCATTCATAGTGTTTTATTAAAACAATTGTCATTAAAACATGTTAAGTAAACATGCACAGTGTGTGTGTGTGTGATGTCCCTGTAAGGATGAGATACAATCTCTTAGATCATATAAAACACTAATGGGACGGTTTTTATTGTACCCTTCTTTAATCCCCACCATAGCCGATAGTGCAATGGCCATGGAGGAACCACGGGAGATATATCGGGAACTTGGTCCTCACCGGGGATCGAACCAGGTACCTTCACGTCGACAGTCGAGCGCTCTACAGCACGACCATCCAACCTGCACATTAAGGCTACATGTTTATTTTATTATGCATGCTTATATAGGTTGCAAAAATGAGATACAAAGAGTCGACTATGCAAGAAACTGTTGAAGTGTAGGATAGGGTTTTTCATTAACTAAAGCATACAATGAAATTCTCTAAACAGTACATTGAAAATTATGAATGGGCAACGAGCATGCGACTCAAAGAGCCACTTAAACCATTAGTGTATTTTTCAATCTATGTTTTTAAATTGTTGACATATTGAGTAATTTATTTATAGCTCAAATATATTTGATTTTTTTTTTTAAAATACTTATTTCGTTAACCACTTCATAGGCCAACTATCGTTGAATTTCGACCTATTATTAGGCTAAAAATATGCACATAGATTCCCAGTGAAACAGAGAAACGCGGAGAGACAAATTACCTCTGATGTATATTTCGAAACTGTTCACGATGACAGGTCCGTTGAATGTCAATGTCCATGCCTGTGAAACATCTGTCGTGTTGGTCAACGTACAGCTTCCGTAGGGCGCTGCTGTACTGGGGTTACCATCTACAGCTGTCCAGGCAGAGCTATTACCGTTAGTGGAGGTCTGTTCCGTTGGTTGTCTCAGGGCCACGTTACGTCCTATTGAACAAAAAAAGTATAACTTTCATAATAAATTTCATTATTTCTCTTGTTTAAATCTATAAAAATGCCTTCATTGGAGGGGGGACACGTTGACATGGTGGTAGATTGATTGTTTGACTGCTAACAAAAAGGTGTTGAAATCGAGCCACTAACGATGTCCTTTAGTCAAACAAGCTGACAGGGGAAAATAAAGGCTGCTGGTCGTTTTAGTATCCACACGATTCCATAGAGTTGCTGTGGCCACAGAAACAGGGGCGGGTGGTTGTGTGGTAAAGAGCTCGGCTTTTGACCAGAGGGTCCCTGGTTAGATCTCCAGTGTGGTCCTCGTTAAAGTCCCTGCTATATATATCCCCAGTGGTGTTTCCATGGTCTTTGCACTATCGGGTGTGGTGAGGATGAGAGAAGAGCACCAAAAATACCGTGGTTTTACTCTCTACGAGATTTTATATCAACTTTACAAACACGCTCACACACACACTCAGGTAAGCATATAAACAGATATGCTCTACTTTTTTGGTGTAGGCTTTTAAGGGGCACTTTTTAACACTAACCTACTGTCGTGATTTTAAGAAGTTTGTATCTATTAAAAAATAACATTTTATTTATTTTAACAAATATGTAATTGATATTTCAGCGGTTAAACCTAATGCATTTTTTTTTCGCATTACCAATTGTAAGTTACTTGCTACTACCATTTTGACCTTCAAGTATAACAGCTTAATAATAAAGTAATCAATATGGTTAAACACAAGTCAAGATCAATTTACATATTTACATCAAAAGAATACATTTTATTCACAAGATTCATATAAAAAAAATTTAGTGATTTTTTTAACAGACTTTTCCTATCCTCATTTATTATTGAATTAATTAGCATCATGCGCATTGCTATTAAAGTCTCAGTAATGAAAAGTTGTTTATCTCTTAATATTATGTATCAATAATGGGACGTAAATCTTCCTCTCCATTTCTGTCTATGAATATGATAGAGCAATGGGAGCTAAAAGAAGTAGATGTTAGGGATTTGAATCCGCACACTCCAGCATACAGATCTTATTCAAAGCGCTATCAAAGCACCCGCAAGATGATTTTTTTTTATATTAATGATGATATTAAAATAGAAAGGAACGTACTATGTTCATAAGTGCCCGTAAAATGTTGGACGAAATCCAATGATCGATTATTTATTTATTAATTTTTTTTTTAATCTTAATTTGACCTAGTGATGATTAAAATTAGCAGATATGTCTAGAATTAACTTTACGTATTGAAAAGTAATTTTTAAGCGCAAACTTATCTAATCAAATTGTGTCTAGTTATTATCAGTTATTACATTTAATAATAGTAGTTTAAAAAGTATCACATTGTGTACAATGTTTTTTTTTTGTATGCATGCTTGTACATATGAATCAATTAAAAATCGCTACCTACCAGACGATATGTAAATGGAGCAAACAGACGTAACTCCATCTCCTTCAAGGATAACTTTGTTAACGAACTCGAAATTCTCACATCGTATGTCAACAGTTCTGTTGTTGACAGAGGAAAACATCTGTCTTCGACAGGGGAAACGCCTGGCCACAGTGTCAGTGTCGGTTTCAAAAGTCAAGGTAAACTTATAAGCTAGTCCTGTTGAACACAAAGTACATAATACAAATCCAGACAATCATATCCATGACGAAGCATGTCTTGTTTTCTAACTGAAAAATATTTATATAAAATGTAACTTTCTAATATTATCTTGGTTCATCTGCTAATAACCTGTGGATATATTTTACTATCCTACCACTTATCGGGTTCAATTTTTCGCTTCAAAATAATTGAAAGGAGTATGTTATCTGAAGGGCCCCGGTAGTAAAAGTATGTCAGGGGCCCAAAGATTCGTTCGCGATCACAATGTAGCTTGCTAGTTGCGTAATCATTTAATAAAGCAAATGGATCAGCTTTTTGTTCAAAAGCATCTTCATTTAAGGTTTTCAAATGTAAGAGTGTCATGTTTAAAGCTAGACTTTTTATTTTCTTCATTTAGTGTAGTAAGATGTCAAATCTTTTGAAATACTTCTCCCTGTTTAAAAAAAATGGTCTTAAAGTAAAAAAATACATATTTTTTTTTTAAACTCTGAAATAAAATTCGTTTTCTGTATATATTATGTTTATAAAATTAAAGGACAAAAGTCTAGGATGCTGCATCCAACCTTTAATGTAAAACTTCATGAATACCTGTATCTCCAACAAATAAACGGATGAAAAAGAAAATAGATTTCTGTGGTAAGAGAATAACGATAAGTTTGATTGATCCATCAAAGACACAGGTTGAATCGTCCAGATCTAGCCACTGTGCTATAGAAACTGAGGTGCTGCCACTTGAAACTTTAATTGAATTAGAAAGGATGTTATCTGTGATGGAAGGAAAAACAAACTTATGTGAATTTGTTAGCAGTGGATGTAATATTTGTTTTTTCACTTTAATAATATTATGTTTTATAAACAACATTAATTAAGAAAGGGCTATACAGCACACAGAGACACACAATACCGTGTCTTATCTTATACCGTGTCTTATACTATACCGTATCTTTTACTATACCGTGTCTTATACTATACCGTGTCTTATACTTTACTGTATCTAATATTGTACTGTCTTTCTCTGACCTCTGACTGACTGTATCTCTGACTAGACTGTATCTTTGACTAGACTGTATCTTTGACTAGACTGTATATCTGACCAGAGGGTTCTCTGACTAGACAATCTCTGTCAAGAATGTATAACTGACTAGACTGTATCTCTGGGTTAATGATATGTCGAAATAAACTGTGATTCTAAAAAAGATCGATTCTTTGACTAGACTGTTTCTTTTACTTAGCAATGCCAGAAATATAGAGGTTTAGAAGATTATAGCCAAGTTTCGTGCCTGACACACATAGTCACCAAGCAAAATGTGCGCTACATTCCCCTAATTAGTGTTGTTTTAGTCCCAGGTCATATTTTAGTTTCAGTTTTTATTTGGTTTTTTCTGTAATAATTTCAGTTTTCGTCTAGTTTTAGTCTTGCTGCTAATTTTAGTTTTAGTTTTAGTTCTCGTTGACGAAAAGTCAACATTTTCGTCAACGAAGGTTTTAGTTTTAGTTTTCGTCAACGAAAACAACACTACCCCTAATTTAGCTGTAAAACATTCATTTGTTCTCTGAAATCAACACACATGTTGCGACAGTTTTTTTGTGTGTGTGGCCAAAAAGCATTTTAATAAATTGCTTGCCTGTCCAGTATATAAGGCGAAACCCAACGAGAAAATGCCTAACGGCAGACCAAAAAGCAGATGGTTAGACTTGGAGGAAGTGGGGAAAGACCTTTAAGCCATAGGATTGAGAGAGTGGAGGAAGAAAACCACAGATCGGGAAAAGTGAAGAAGAGTAGTATAGCAGGCCAGGGCCCTAAATGGGCTGTAGAGCCATAGAAAAAAGAAGCACATGAAATATTTTTATAGCAAATATAAAATTCTCCTGTCGTTAGTACTATCATGGGAAAACTTACAAATAAAAATAGTTTCATATTCTTAATTTGGTAGTGAGGCAACATTAATGTAACCAGCAAACAATCAAAATGCGATTATGACATATCGAAGTCATTATTGATATGACATAACATTCCGTACACCTTACATTTAGCATTCATCAATGACGCTTGCAATTAAACCTTAAATTTCATAAGTGCTACATGTTGGTTTTAATTTTGATGTGGAGAAACCAACAAGATCACCGTCTGTCACTTTCATTTTTGTATCTTTTTCCTTAGACACAACTCAGAAGAACTATTAAAAAGTGATAGGGAGTTTTTTTTAAAAAAAAACATTTATTTACATATATGTTTATAATACATCAATGCCCATACAAGAAAACACTTACAATGTCCACAATAATATATACATTAAAATAAATCACTCTGCATCTACTCCTTACGTCAGATTTTACTCGAGATGTTCTTCACTCAATTACCTCTTTTTCAACTCTACTCTGACCTAATATCTAAAATCTACTCTGACTATAGAATTTCAACTCTACTTCTCAAATCTCTTACTCCAGATGTTCAAATCTCATCGTATTTATTGCACTAACGTCGGTACACTAATTGCATCACAAACTATCTCCGTAATGCACTTTCTATTCTATTCTCTCATTGACTCTCCCGGACTGTCTAACGTCACTACCGTGGTAGTCTTTGTTGTTTTACTATTCTATTGATTTCTCCCCACCTAGTCTAAAGTCGTCTAACACCTTGTCTACCATGATTCGTCTTAATTTAACTTGCTAGACATTTTTTTATATCACAGCGTTGAAGGCAATAATCTGCGGTCTCTAAGTCTAACCCCATCTACTAACACCCTACCCCAACCCCTCCTTTTGACAGACAGCGCGATGAAATGATGCAAAACAAGAAAACCATCAAAAGTACATTTAACAATAGCAGAATTCATAAAATGTGTCTCAGGTATACAGTACTAAAACTATTTTGAATATTGTCGGACACAAAAATGGAGTAGCCTACAACACAAAGCAAAACATCTAAAGTTACTTATTAGTGTTGTCTAAACAACATGCTAATAACATTACAGAAAATTCAGAATTTTACACGTATGTTCATTACTAAAGCTAAAAACGCGACACGAGTGACAAAACTCTACCTTCAACAGTTATATCATTTGGTTTTAAGTAACATTTTTACCTTTAATGTTCACAAAGCCATAAGACTATAAATCATACAGTTATATTAAACAGGCACTACACATTTTACATGGTACATCTCGAAGTAACCATAATATGCAGATATGCAAAGCATCACCTATTACATAAAAGTTACTTAATGTGGTTATAAAATCATTTTACTTCAAATACACTTTTAGTCAATATAAAATAAAACATTTTACATAAATTAACCCTTTTCTGTTTAAATATGTAAACACAGTCATATGACCGATAATCATGCTATTTTACAAATACTCTCTCCAGTCGACATTTAAGTCCCTCTTCTTGCATTGGAAGAACCAACACTTCGATTTTCTCGTTTGGTGCAGATAATTAAAAAACATTATTTTTAAGTATTGACTTCAATGTACAATAATGATCTGAGTAATGAAGCCTAAAGCATGATGCTATCCTACGACTATCATATCCATCTTTACACATACATACTACCTAACGACATTACCATTGCATGTGTACTTTACTCTTCTACCCTCATGATATTGTGGGTCTATGGTATCCGGACAAAACCTCTAGCGGACAAACCCCCACGGACAAAATCTCCAGCGGACATAACCCCCAGCGGACAAAACCCCCATTGGAACCTCTTCCCTATTTTTATTATAAAATCAATTATTTGACTCTCATTTTTATTTTAAAAATGTAATATATAACACCTGGATGATATATATATATATATATATATATATATATATATGTATATATATATATATATCCATATATGTATATATATATTAAAATACGTATTAAAATACGAATTTTAAAGGGAATATTTTTTAAGTACTCCAATAAGCTGCAATAGCTCGCCGAGTCAAAATGGTCAAAAGTCAGTCTCTTGTTAACTTTACATCAAAAGGCAGCTTATCTTACAAGGTGAAAAAAAAAAACAAAATTAAAAGTTTTTTGCCCAAGGTCAATACTGACCGCATCTTTATTTTACTTGAATTCTCGCGCCAGACACACATGTTATAGCAGACGGTAAAACAAACAGCATTATAACCACGGTGGTCGAAAGCCAACCCTTTATTTTGGTAGAACAACATAGGAACATGCCTAATGATAGACTCTATTGACAAACATGATATCTCTTATATCAACAAACTTTTCCCTTAACCCATGGTCAACTTCGTATATATTGAAGAATTAATCATATTTACTTATATTCAATCTTAATATATTGGGGGGTTTTGTCCGCTGGGGGCTTTGTCCGCTGGGGGCTTTGTCCGCTGGGGGATTTGTCCGCTGGGGGATTTGTCCGCTGGGGGTTTTGTCCGCTGGGGGTTTTGTCCGCTGGGGGTTTTGTCCGCTGGGGGTTTAGTCCGCTGGGGATTATGTCCGTTTGGGGTTTGGTACGTGGGGGTTATGTCCGCTTGGGGTTTTGTCCGTGGGTGGTTATGTCCGCTGGGGGTTTTGTCCGCTGGGGGTTTTTGTCCGTGGGCATTTGTCCGCTGGTTGGTTCGTCCTACACTCGGGTCGTATCTATTATCATGTCTACATTGTTACTTCATTTGCCTTTAATTTCAACAGTTCCCATTCAAGCAATATTGTCCTCGCACATGAAACTTTCTGTTAATACCATAATCACATTCGCGCTGCGCAACTAGCTCCACGGGCACATCACATTCATGACTTTTGTTTATCTCTACATCTATTATTGTAGTAGTATGATACTTAATGTGTCTAAACATCTTTTACTGCCATTTATCTCCCTCTCCCATTGACCAGCCACATGTGTATTAATATGCACATGAAAAGCTGTTTTTTCGTTGGGGTATCCACTGAAATGGTCCGACCGTTTACAAACCGGATCTATAGCTAAAGGCTTCTTTCTAACGCATTTCCCTTTAATCATTTATTTCATATGAACACAAACTTTGGTCCACTTATTGCGCTAATTTAACCTGAATAATTTCCATGTTTACATCATTGATCTTAAACCAAAGATTCCACAATGCCAGGCTATCTGTCCATCACCTTCAACACCTCTCCTATGTTATTGTCTGATGTCAATTAATTCTAATTTTGAAACAAATTTTGCAATAACTTTTCCATTGAACCAAGTCTACTCATTCAATTTTCGAATTTTGTTTATATATATATATATATTGATTCATATATATATATTGATTCATTGATTCTGCCCAATTTCTTATTATTCTTCCCTATCAATCTCGAACCCATTTAAACTCTGCAATCGGCTTTCATTCGTCTATCACTCGTCCATCACCTTGTCTATCATTATTCGTCAATCCTACTAGCTAGATAACATTTATATCACAACATCGGAGGGAATAGTCATATAGTTCACTAATTCCAGTTAAATCTTCTGACAATAGAACTACTTACAGTATTGATATTGACATTAATATCACAACATCGGAGGGAATAGTCATATAGTTCACTAATTCCAGTTAAATCTTCTGACAATAGAACTACTTACAGTATTGATATTGACATTAATATCACAACATCGGAGGGAATAGTCATATAGTTCACTAATTCCAGTTAAATCTTCTGGCAATAGAACTACTTACAGTATTGATATTGACATTAATATCACAACATCGGAGGGAATAGTCATATAGTTCACTAATTCCAGTTAAATCTTCTGACAATAGAACTACTTACAGTATTGCTATTGACATTAATATCACAACATCGGAGGGAATAGTCATATAGTTCACTAATTCCAGTTAAATCTTCTGACAATAGGCTCTTTAACTTGTTATGAAAAAAAAACAAAACAAACTACTTACAGTATTGATATTGACACTTATATCCAAACCACCTATTATTCGAAGGACACTTTTGGCTCGTACACTGACCGTTAGCGTCACACACATCGATGCATTGACATTTGTACTGACAGCTGGGTCCGAACCAGCCTTTGTCGCAATCAGCTAAAAATAATTAACTTCCATTACAAAATATTTCTATCCTTAAGTTTCATTTCAAATAACATAAGTATAAATTGTCAAAAAATCATAATATGTATTTTGATAACAAATGCCATTTATGTTTAATGAAGAAAATTATTTTTTACATTAGCACTATATTTTTTTTCCATGAATTAGAGGCTATTGACTTCTTGTTATTGTTACATGGGCATGAATTAAATATACTCTACATAAAAAAAAAGACTGACAATACCTTCACATTTCACAATCAAATATATTATGATAATTCCTAGTAATATTATCGCAACAAGTTTCATGTCGTTCAATCCACAATGTGTTAAATAGACAAAGGAAGAAGTGGATGGCTGTCTAAACAAGCTCTCAAACTGAACATAATGAAGAAAATATTCCAAACAGGAAGTTGTATCAGAAGTCAGTGGAGTGTTTCGAACAATCATGTTGTGGTATCCAAAGAAACATGTTAATTATTAACCGTGTCGAATTTGAAATTACTATTTTCCCAGTTGGATCAATAGCATAAATGTATAGATATTTGAGAATATCGTCTACACAAAATATTATATCTGAATTTTCTTCAAGTCCATAAAAGCTAGTGGTGTTTACAATTCACAAACGTAGTTGCACTGTACATGGAAACTCTAAACGACCATAATTAACTTTTGTATTATGTTAGGTTTGTGTGTGAATTCCTTGAAAAGGTGACATGAAATCTCTTAAATCCTATAAACCATTAATGGGACGGTTTTTCTTTAATCCCCACCATAGGCAATAGTGCAATTGTCATGGAGGCACCACGGGAGATATAGGAGGGACTTAAGCCATGCCATGAAAAATTTCCTTGGTCCTCACCGGAGATCGAACCAGGTACCTTCAAGTCGACAGTCGAGCGATCACCCGTTAAGTACCGGCTGCCATCAAAACGGATTTCATTGATTAAATTTTCTGTGATAGGCTGAATTATCGTTTGAAATAAACACAAAACTCACTAGTCTTATTAATTTTATGACATAAATTAAAACAATGAAAAATTCTAACTTCAAGAGTGATTTAATAAGTAGATGTAATTAAAGGCGATCATTGACAAAAATTTTAGATAGGTGACAATTGAAGGCGAGAAAACGGTGTGCATTATTCTTCTCCCTTTTTTTTTTTTAAACCAGGATGATATCAACTTAAACCTTTATCACTAATTTTGACATGGATATATCTATTATAGAACATTATCAGACCTTGAGATATCACTTTTTAACTTATTATTTTCGTCGCTGTTCGTTTTATATGTCCTGTACCTTAAGCATAAACACGGGATATAGTCTTAGCCATATATATTGTGTAACGCGAGGCCCAAAGCTCTACAATCGTTCCAGCTAATAATACAATAGCAGCAGGAAGCTTAAATATTTACGACGGACGGTGTGTCACCGTTAACCAGCACGCAAGAATGAATAGACATTATGAGCTTTGAAAACATGACCAAGGAACCAGTTGGTTAAAGCTTTATTGTCTATTTTTTAAAAATAGAATAGTCCTTGAAATGTCAGACATATGAAGTTTTCTTTGCAAAAATGACTTGAAATGTACGTCGCTCAGTGAAGAATGTGTAATGTGTCTCCCAGTGAAGAATGTTTAATGTGTCACCCAGTGAAGAATGTGTAATGTGTCGCCCAGTGAAGAATGTGTAATGTGTCGCCCAGTGAAGAATGTGTATTTATTAAATAATCTCGAGATTCAGACTTTTGGCGACAACCATATTTGGTTTCATTTCTAAAGTATATTATTCATTTTTTTTAAAGTATTTGCACAATTAATATTTTACTGTTTCATTAAGACATGAAAGATGAAAGTGCTTTAGCTAACATTTTTACATTTGTCTGTCTCTAACTGTTGAGTGCTGTAAGATGGTATGACTACTATTAAACGGCGATCTCACCAACTCAGTTATTTGTGTGAGAATTTAGTGTTTCCTAATCAATACCGGTTTTTTCACCATTTGCACCCTTTTATTAAAATAAATAAATAAATGGTGTATGTTTGTATAGTTATAGAGAGGCTGTTAATAGTTTAATTTCTTATTTTTGTCATAAAAACTTGCCACCACTAGACAATGCAAGTAAAATGAAAGCCTTCAACACATTACCAGTGTGTTTCTTTGTCTTTCACGTCTGCTTGTTCTTCATTATATTTATAGACTACACCTTTGTCGCACCAGTGGCGTAGTGAGGGGAGGAAAAGGTGACATCATGCCCGGGCGCTTCTCACAAAGGGGCGACAAATGGTATATTTTACATAAAATATTATATGGTTTTTGAATAGGTGGGGGGGCGCTAAAAAATATATTCTGCCCCGGGGGCGCGAGTTCAGCTCGCTATGCTTGTGTGTTACACCCTAAAGTTTAAACTTGATAATAGAACATCGTCAACTATTTTGATTTTATCCATGCTTGCTCAGGTGTCGATATATAGACCTATATAATCAACCATTTGATCAGCTTCAGTAGATTTTAAATCGATCGTTAATATATTGATCGACAATTACAAGAAGAGATAGATCAGGGATATGGTAATATCTTTCAACAGGATGTTTCTTTTTAAAGTTTGGCTTTGACATTATTTATTATAATGTAGCTGCTCGAAATTATTTGAATACTCTAAACTAGAGATACAGTTTTATGCAGATTATAGTAAAAAGTTTTTTTTTTCATTCGCGAATGTATTTAAATGTGTTATGGCGATATATTTTCATATTATTATTATTGTTGTCATTCACTCGATTGATCTTCCTGGTACTTTAGATTATGTCCCCTAAATCGCAACGACGAAGACATGCTGTTGTACTGAATATCTTTTTATTTTAATCTATATAATTCTTAGGCTGTAGGAAAGAGGTACTTAAACATAGTCAGGGGCCGTAACTCAAGATCACGCGTACTAAGTAGATTATGCTAAATTACAGGAAGTTAAGAAACTTTTGATGTAAATAAATTCATTTTGAACATTGTTTTGTTTTAATTCTCGGAAATTATTTAATGCTAATTATAAAATTTAGTGAAAGACATTCAACAATCTTGTCTATGCACAATAATGTTTTCTCATTTTTTTTCTTTTCTATTTTTTATCATCCTGACACTCGTCTATAATCTCAAGTCAATGACAATTATTTACACTAAATATACATTTACATACATATATAATGTAAAAAAATGCAATAATAATAATAATAAAATAAACAACTTATCAAATATTTTATTTACAATTTGAATAAACGAATCATTTAGAAACGAGCATGTAATCTCGAAAAAAAAAAAACATGTTTTTTTACATCATGAATAAAAAGTAAACAATAGGCTTCAGGACAAGTTCTTGATTTCAAAATATAAATGTTTGAAAAATGCGAAGTTAACTTATTGTAAAAATGGAAGGTTGATAATAATTTACAAACTAATTAAAAAATTATAAAAAAACAATAAAATTGAATAAGTTCTTATTTGTAGTTGACTGTTCATATGTTTGACTGTTCATATATTTGACTGTTCATTTGTTTGACTGTTCATTTGTTTGACTGTTCATTTGTTTGACTGTTCATAAGTTTAACTGTTCATATGTTTGACTGTTCATATGTTTGACTCTTCATGTGTTTGACTATTCAGGTGTTTGACTGTTTATGTGTTTGACTGTTCATGTGTTTGACTGTTCATGTGTTTGACTGTTCCTGTGTTTGACTTCATGTTTTTGACTGTTCATGTGTTTGACTGTTCATGTGTTTGACTGTTCCTGTGTTTGACTTCATGTTTTTGACTGTTCATGTGTTTGACTGTTCATGTGTTTGACTGTTCATGTGTTTGACTGTTCATGTGTTTGACTGTTTATGTGTTTGACTGTTTATGTGTTTGATTGTTTGTGTGTTTGACTGTTAATGTGTTTGACTGTTCATGTGTTTGACTGTTCATGTGTTTGACTGTTCATGTCATGATGGTGTTTGTATATTGGCCAGTAGGAGACCGATTGTGTAAGCTTGTGTGTTCTGTATGTCTTTAAAGTGTTTGTGTTTGAGAGTGAGACTGTAATAGTATTATACAGTGCATATGACAGTTGTTCTGAATTTTTTAAAGAATTGCGACCCATTAAAACTGTTTGGCTTTTGCGACATAATTGTATAGATTCCAATACAAGAGATGAAAGATAGAATAAACTTATGACATTTTAAACCTACTCATGATTCACTAGTATATTATCATTTTAATTATATTTATAGTTTATGCTTTGCTGATCATTTTTTTTTTGAATTTAAGACAAACGACAGAAGAGTTGAAAAAATAATAATAAAGATGCATATTAAACGAGCTAACAGTCAAGGATCTTATAACAATCTTTTAGCATTCAGTTTATTTTCAGCAAGATATAATTGTTAAGATTTTTGTTGAAAATTATTGTTTCATCAATTTTAAGTATAACTATAACATATTTAATTTATGCTTAGGTAAATATAAAATTAAATTCTGCACGTTAATTGATCGTATATGTAAACACATAAATATGTTAATTCCTTTTGATGTCATACCGCAAGTAGGTCAAAATGATATGTCAGTACTAGCATCAAAATATAACAATGAAGATCACTTATTTTTTGTTTAATATGACTTATTATTGTGTTTACAAGATGGATTAATCTGTGTGCAATATGAGTTATTTAGTGCGCAATGTAACTTAGTTTATGTGCAATATTAGCTATTTAGTGCGCAATGTAACTTAGTTTATGTGCAATATGACTTATTGTGTGTGCACTTTGATATTTTGTGTACGACTTCCACCTTACATTACTACCGAATAACGTGACTCCAGTAAGTGACAATATTCACAACTTATCATATTCTACAGAAACAAAAACTGTTTTCAATCAAGTTTTATACAACTGCATTACTCTGTGTGTAGATTCTGTGGTATTTCATAAATTTCCAACTCGCCATTATCTCCAGTAATGGAGTCATAAGTGGAATCGATTCTTGTCTGCGGCGTTATAGTCATTTCCTGGCAAGTATTTTGTGACGATACAAACCTTTTTGAGCCAGTACTGGATTTTGTTGGAGGGGTAAAATATCTGACAGAAGCTGTTGGTATAGAAAAGAATAATATTTTTTTTAATCTTAATAATATCCGCAATATGTGTCTACTGCAGTAGAAATATCTAGCTTTTATCACACGCATGACATAGTTCTTCAGTAGTATAAAACACTAGCACAAACTGATCCCGACTAGAAAAATATTCTTTTTTTTTAGCTTTTAAAACGTAGCATCTAACAGTACCATATGAAGCGTTTTAAGCAGTGGCATAGTGGGGGGCAAGTGGGGATCATCATGCCCCGGGCGCTACTCAGAAAGGGGGCCCAATGGTATATTTTACATATAATATAATATATGGTTTTTCAATGGGACGGCGTGCTAAAAAGGTATTGTGCCCCGGGCGCTAGTTAAGCTCGCTACGCCACTGGTTTTGAGCCAGACTAGCCTAGTCCACTTCTTGAAAATGGCTACACATGCTCTAACTGCTTCAAGTAAGATTAAATATGGGGTTGAGTAGCTAGCACAATGCCATTTAACAAGCAGTGGTTAGGCTGACCTGGTTCCTAACGCTTCGTATTGTTTGTCGTTAGACATAGGTTATAGGTTTCGACCTACGTCTCGGCTGCTGTGGGCTATCACTAATGGTAAAGCGCTCGATTGTCGACCTGAAGGCACCTGGTTCGATCTCCGGTGAAAACCAAGGACATTTTTCAGGTCTTGGTTTAAGTTCCCGCTATGTCTCCAGTGGTGCCTCCATGTCCATTGCACAATCGGCTATGGTGGGAATGAAAGAAGGACTCCATACAAACCGTCCCATTTGTGGTATATATGATCTAAGAGATTTAATCTCATCCTTACAGGGACTTCGCACACACATCCATATCACTAATGTATTGAACGCAAAGTAATGTGAACCCTGTATATAATTATGTCTTTACAACATGAATAATAAAGATATTTCTCGTGTTAAATATATTTAAAGGTCAGAATAAATATTTTTTTTTAAAACATATATTAATCATGATTTAAACTCACATTGTTTAGCAACACTGACACAGATATTCAGATCTGCACAATTAGTAACCATTCTTATTGTTACGTTCTAGGCTTACGTTCTCTACTGATATTGTCAGATAATTCCTTGCTGGAATTATTAAGACTTCCCACTTTGTTATTTTTTCGCCGGACAATAAAAATCAAAATCATGATGAATACAATCAGTGCAAATGATCCTGCGCCAACACCGATGCCGATACCAAAACTGGATTCATTCAATAACGAATTGCCTGTGAAGTATTTTTCATAGGTCTTTATATGTTAAATAACTACAAATCAAAGTGTTGTAGACATTGTAAGTCACTATGTATTTAAACACTCTGTTCTATTGTTTAAAAAATGTAATACATTTCAATAAAAGTTGCTGAATTAGATATAATAAATACTTTGATTTAAAAAAAAAAAATTAATTCCTATAAAAGAAACATCCAAGGTTTAATTCAACGTTTATTTCCTCACACAAGTCGTCTTGCTGATTAGAGTCATTGCCATTGATAGAATCTTTATTTACACAGTTTGATACGCTTCGATTGGCACAGTTTATTCCATAGCTACCTGGCTTAGAAACTATAAATGTTTACAAAAGAAAAATATTACAAATTTAAAAAAAAATTAGTTTCATTATAATTTGACATGTATCTTTTTTTTTCAGTAATTTTAAGACAACTAATACTTATATCAAAATGGACACATTTCTTAAACATACACTTTGTAGCAAATTTTGTATTTCAATATGATGATACTATTACTGTTTATAATTGTAAAAAAAAATCGTCAAAGAACACTGGGCTTAAGACAATTATCTCACCTTTAGTACAGTACGGTGGATCAGAGTATCCATTACATCCAACAGTACATAATCCATCTACACTGTTACAGTATTTATACTGACACCTGTCACTACAGTCTTCTATACAGTTCACTCCCCATTTGTGTACTGGGCATTCTATAAATAAACATCATTTTATTGTATTCTACGACAGCCTGTACTGCTCTTTTAGTGGACTTAACCTTTCTTATCACTAAACAATGCAAATTTTAAAACATAAATTACCTGGATCAGCTATAATTCAATAAGAATAAAGCAAAACAAAATTATTCAATAATAAAAAAAATAGCATGACAAAAGACGATTCACACACCGTGTTTTAACAAGTGAAAGGATATACCATATTAATCTTTATGTGTAGAGTACTCTGTTGACATAATGAACAGCTTATTTTTGGCATATTTTAAATATATACACTATTTTTGAATTGATAAGAAAAAATCTATTTTTTGTGTATGACATTTTAGTTTATTAAAATGTATTAAAAGGCAGCAAATAAGAATTAAACATATAAAAAGCAATAATTGTTTTGAACATTAAAATTCGTTCCGGACAGGGAATTTCTGCAGACCAGAGCACCCTATAATTAACATTTTAAAAGAAGTCGCGCTGTTGTGATGAAGTGACCGTTATAGTTGTGCTTGTAAATATATTGTTACTTGTATTTAGCCCTATGGTCCTTTGTCATTTCTGACAGTCTACAACAGTATGCAAGTATTGTTTTTAATATTCCAATTTAGACCAGTTACCTGCAATACAAAGTGGTGCATAGTAGCCAAGACAACCAGTCGGGCATGATCCGTCCCACTCGCTGCAGAAATCTGGACACTTGCTGTCACACTGTTGTTTACAGTCCAGACCCCACTTTCCAGGTAGACATGCTGTTTGAAAGACAAAAAAAAGTCCATTTTACTCAGACGTAGTGTATGTATACACTGCAACTCTTAATGTTTATTTTATTGGTAGTCTATCTTTGTAAAGCAACGAGATAAATAATACCCCACCCAACCTGACTAAGGTTAGTTATGTATTCACACTGTACGTCAATTGCTCTGCAGTCAGTAATTTTAGTTATTTTAATGTATATTTTCGTTGTATACGCCTACAAATAAGCAGAATGTTTTTTTTGTTTATTACTTAATTATATTTAACTTTATTCGGAAAAAAAATGACTATGAAGTAAATTTTTCAAGACATTGTAACTGTATTAAAGACAGCCCTGCTTTAAATCATCAAAACTTACCGCCGTACATCTCAACTTCACAAAGGGAGAGAATCAGCGTTGAGAATGAAGAGTTGATGGACGCGATTTGCACTTTTTTCCAGGGTTTGGTGATGGTGTTCTGAATAAACAAAGACAAGTTTTAAAGGGTGTCATTGAAAATGATATGACTGTTTTCGTCAAATGTTAGCATTCTTGACTTATGCATATACCGAATCACGGGGTAGTCCGCTGTTTACACACAAATAAAAGAGCACAGATTAATAGTCTATCTGATCTTCTAACTAAGCGAAAACAGTAACAAAATGAAATAAAGCAAAAGTAATAAAGAATGGAACGCAATGTGATCAAATGAAATCAGTTATAGTCTAATCTTCGAAAAATACATTGAACTCATAATAGCAACGGTAAAACCCGTTAGGTCAATAACTTATTTTCCCATAAACATTAAATGCAAATTATAACTGATCCCAATAATACTAATGCTTTTTTTTTTGGTGCGGACTCTTCGAAATGAAATGGAATCTGACAGTGTGTCCATATATGTATTCTACCGAAAGGTCATAATTTACGAAAGTTGTTTTAACGCGAAGTGAAATTTATTATGGGCGGTTGTCCTTAAATACATTCACTTTATGATCTGAAGTTCCCGAGAGTTGTGGAGGACACATGGTTGAAAAAAATTGATAATGTTTGTGTCTCATAGAATAAATGTAGAATATTTATACATGAATTGTCTTAGAGTGGCTAATATAATAGCACAATAAATTCTTTATAGAATAAAAAAAAATAAAAATATAGCTCTTGTCTTTAAAACATAGATTATAATTATTGTTGACGTTTGCAATATTAGATCATTTATCGAATTTACAATTGTTGTTATTGTATATATATATATATATATATATATATATATATATATATATATATATACAACTACATTACCTTTATTACGGATATATATGCTGGTAGATGCAACAATAACTGGCTCATCAAATGTCAAAGTCCATGTCGGTGAAACGTCTGTCACATTATTGGTCAGGGTGCAGCTTCCGTACGGTGGCCTTGCACTGGTGTTACCATCTACAGCTTTATCAGATGAGTGGGTGCCAGTAGTGGACGTTTGGTCAGTTCTTTGCCTTAATGCCACATTACGACCTGGTCATACCACGGTCCAGACAACAAAATAATATTTATAAAATAAAATAATCAGTTATATCAGTTTTTAGGTGAATAGATATGCAATGTCTTTCTGTTAATGAAGAAATTATAATATAAATAAGAGCGATTTGGGTTCTGCGTTAAATCGAAAGTAAAGAAAAATTACAACAGAATTCCAGTTTAAAATTCAATCATCAAAAATCGGATCTGCCCGAATCCAAAAATAACCGATCAAGCCTAAGGGGTTATAACTCTATGCGAAGGTTTTGTAGGTTACAGCGAGTAATGGATAATACGTATAAAGTTTATAAGCTTTGTCAGAATTGATATTGCAGTTAATAAATTCATGATTAAGCGTATTGTTAAAAGAGTGTTTGACTCAGTACATTTACTTAGTTGTTACTGCTGACAATGGTGACACAATGTACTGAAACTTTTCTTTATTAGTAAAGCAGTGGATATAAATCAGTGATATTTATTAGGAAATTCGCTACTTGCAATTTTCATGTCATGGCTTAAGTCTCCCCTTTATCTCCCGTGGTGCCTCCATGGCCATTGCACTATCGGCTATGGTGGGGATGAACGAAGGGCACCACACAAGCCGTCCCATTAGTGGCTTATATGATCTAAGAGAGTTCATCCCATCCTTACAGGGACTTCACACACACACACTTGCATAAAAATACAGAGTACCTATAAAAAGTGTGGACTATTTTTTGAACCGCGGAGTAGTGTTTCTTATAATTTAACAGAAATGTTGTTCAAGATCGGATGGACAGAGTCATTGCCGACCTTAGGTTGATTTGACCAATTACTCCAAATTGGGCCTCGCGCCTGGCAGGGGGCCCCCAATTCTACATTTACAATTTCACTATCAGTCACGGCTCTTACCACATGATTTTAAACAATTAGAAGACGGGGCCTCGCCAGTATCCGCTAAATTGGGCCCCGCTACTCGAATGGCCGGTCCTGGATAGAGTGTCAGGTGAACAAATTGAAATAAAACGTCATCGTAGTTGAAGTAATGGAGCGAAATTCAACGAAGCGGACACTGCCGTAAATTAGCTCGCGGGCTGTGGGTCCGACGATGTCTGATCTCTATCGTGTTTACATACCTCTGCTGACGTGGACGGAACAAAGGGAAGTAACTCCCGCTCCTTCCAAGATAACTAGGTTTATGAATTCCTTATTGTCGCATCGTATATCCACAGTTCTGTTGTTGACAAAGGTAGACATTTGTCGGTGGCAGGCGAACTGTCTGGGTAACATGTCGGAGGAGTCTTGAAGTGGCACAGTAAACTTTGTAACAAGGGCTGGTTCGATTGAAAGAATAAGATCGATACTAAATTAATATCATGCATGTGGACAAAAAACAGTCCAGTATTATAATCCACATTTCTCTTCATTAAATAAATCCACAGTTCACAGGTTGATGTACTGAAAAATGTATTTATGTTCGATATATTGAAATCAATCAGTGTATTAAATGAATCAGTGTATTAAATGAATCAGTGTATTAAATCAATGACATGCCAAATTTGTATACGTGATTTTGATTCTTGTGAAATGTGACATTTTCTGATAGTGTTGATATCGTATTATGGCTTGACATACAATGAAATATAATGGAGAATTATGTATTATATATTTCCGGTATTTTCAATGGAAATTAAGTGTATAACAAAGTATTATTCATTTATATAAAAATCTATAAATATATAAACAAACTTACAATATACCATATATAACTTTGTTTTTTTAAATTACTTGTGACTAAAAATATTTCGTTTTTAATAATACTTAATTCCGATATTTTTTTTTTTTAAAGGCGTTAATTTCCATTTTTTTTTTAAAATTCAGCAATGAAATGAATTATTACCTGTATCACCCACAGCTAATCTTATAAAAAATAATGGAGTCTTGTTCTTCAGTGCAATGACCACTTGTTTAATGGACTCATTGAAAATGCACGTAGAGTGGTCTCTGTCCATCAGTTGGTTCGTAGTCATGCCAGGTTCACTGTTGGCAAAATTTATTTCAGATACAGTGTCTTCTGTGGAAACAAAACACCGTTCAGTTATTTTTTAAACTATTCTAGTGTTTTTTTGGTGATTTTTGGTGATTTTGGGATATGGGATATTTAATGATTTAGTGTCGTAGTGATATATATTTGTATATAGGTGGCTACAGAAATAGATAAATAATTCATCTGCCCAGACTGTCGTTACGTAACACTGAAGAACTTCAATGATAGCCGTAGTTCGATTCTGTAGCCTAGATGGTTAAGTCTATATTAAATTATAAATGTATGTATCATAGTAGAATAATGTGTATGTATAACTGTAGGGTATTGTGTATGCATACCAGCAGAATATTGTGTATGCATAACAGCAGGATAATGTTCATGCATAACAGTAGGATATTGTGTATGCATAACTGTAGAGCATTGTGTATGTATTACTATAGGGTATTGTGTATGTATAACAGTAGGCGTGTGTGTAACAGTAGGATATTGTGTACGTACAACAGTAAGGTTAACAAACCACTTACGATATTGGCATTTATAGCAAAACCAGTCATCTTCACACCTTTGATTCCTGCATTCCCCGGTTGTGTCACACTGGCCAGTACACCGACACTTGAACCGACAGTTTGGTCCAAACCACCCTTTGTCACAATCAGCTGTAGAGATTTCAATTTTGATTTTAATATTAATTGTCTCTCTAATCTAGACAAGACACACATATTTACTATAATGATTTGGTGGCTCTTTGGTATTGAAAGCTTGGTTAGAGTTCGACCATCCAACATATCCAGTCAGTCATGTCCTCTATGATGCTTCTATGTACATTGCATGTTTCTGCTAAGGTGTGGAACAGTGTTTCCCAAACTCTCGAAATCCGTGTTCCCCAATTTTATTTTCTTAATACTGAGTACCCCTAATAAAAAAAAAGAAAAACAAACATATTTTCATGTTTTTTTTTCCCCCTCATTTCATTGTTTTAGTTTTACCCAAGTGTTCTCAGCCTAGGTCAGCGTGTACCTTCACCAAGTTTTCGCGTACCCCCTCAGGTACATGTTAACACTTTCAGAACACTGGTATAGAATAATTTTAAAAATCCATATAAATCATATGTTTTACTATTTAGCAAACAGAAATTGTGTGAAAAATAATTTAAAACTAAAAAAATATAATTACCTTGACACTCTAACAAAAATTCTAAAAATATTATTAAGATTAGTTAACAATGCATTCTTTGTTCACCGAAATTTATGAAAAAGGGTATATAATATGCAGACTTAAATAAAACAAACTTTCCTTAACATAGGAGAAACATAAATAAGACGTTCAAGAGATAAGAAGGAAGTGAATAACTATAATTAAAATGAACGTAACATCCAAGTAGACGTACAATTAAATTAACGAGACTAAATGTGACATCTTGCATATAGTCAAAACATGGTGCACGTCAGATGAGTTTGAAATTTTGTAACCACAAGTGTCGTTATACACGTCGAATTTAACACAATTCAAAACGAAAGGCATTGCATGAAAACACACATACAGTTAGTTATACACATTCTTAACAATTACAGTCTGGTTGTTATTATACAAAATATATGTATTAAAACATAAATATGTTTGTTTTTACAGAGAATATGTTTATTTATTAAGCAGAATATGTTCGTAGTTACATATATGTTCATGGGCGTCGCTAGGAATTTTTCCAGGGGGGGAGCAAACATTTTCAAGGGGGGGGGGGACAAAAAACAACTTTATGACATTTTTTTCAAATGTAAGGGGGGGAGCAAATGCTAAATGTATCTCAAGTGGCTAAAGAGTGGGATGTTTCTAATATAAGCGGCGATCTTGGTAATTACTAGTAATTATTAGTAACAACTTACAATACTAGTGGTTTCTCTCTTCGACAACTACACACAATAAGGGAAAAACCCGTTGAATGTTTTCCGTTGTGAGCTGGGGGATTAGGCCTGATGAGCAAAATAAAAAAATAAAGTTCCTTAACCCTAGCGGGCATCGGGGCAGATGAAGTGTAGAAATCATATGTTTCTATAACCATGGCATGTGTAGGGATTGTGTGGTTAGCACAACGCCCAGCCGCCTTTACTTCCCCAACTTAAAGTCAGGTACACATTTAAAGCTGGGGAATAGGCCTGATGAGCGAAACAAAGTTTTAATTTTTTTTAGCGCCGTCTCAATGTAGGGGGGAGTTCGAAATTCTCTTATGTCCCCCGTCTTTTTTCAGTAACCTGCTGTGAAATGCATTAGTGTGTCGTTAGATTGGTGGGGGTGACCCCGGGGGGGGGGCAAAATGATCTAGCCTAAACAAATTAGTGCACATCACCGTCTTGTTTTATTACAGTGGGTATATAATGATGCTGTACAATAAGAATTAAAAATTTCGTTTTTTCGATGCACAATGAATAACTGATGTTTAGATTATGTCACTTCGTATTAGGGGGCATCTTGTTCGGCTTCTTGTAACTCTTTATCGCATAGGAAAATATTCGTTATACCGAACTTGTATCCCCTTTTTAAAAAAAAAAAATTTACACACTGGTTATCTATTAAACAAGCAACACAAACATGTGAATTACGGTACCACGTGGTTTTAATAAAACATAGGCTTGTTTGTTGTGAAATATTCATTAACTTTCTTTATGATAGTTATTATTTTTTTTTTTGAAGAGGTTAAAACCGAGATTTAATAATTTTATCTAAAAGTGATATAAAAACGTTAAATTATCTTCCATTTTCTATATATCATGGCAAGTCATTGATGGTCTCTCAGTTGCCCACTGACTTCATTGTTGTGTTAGACTTTACTGAACGTAAATTGTAAGTTTTATCGAACCCATCAGCCAATTAAAGTCATTTTTTTTCCTTCTGATGTATAGTGGCATGTCCAAAGACGAGACTGGTGCGTGACATGTGTCATGCGCAGAACTGTGTCCAATATTTCTACATGTCATGTTACCTCATACGCGTCTTTTCTCGTTTCGCTTTTCATTTATTCAAACAGTTTAATTTACTTCCTGGAATCTTTGTTTTCCTCGCGTTTCTTTTGTTCTCTACTGGACATTTTTAAAGCTAAGGTTAATTTACACCTTAGTTTTATGTGATGAGTCAAATAAAACAATTTCTTTAAAATGTAATGTATATAATTACAAATAATTTCTGACAATTTTAATATTCCAAACGTCAGTTTTCTCAAGGCCATAGCCCGGCATTCTGTGGTTCCTTACAAAATTTAATATTTGGGCGCTTATGGTCTTTCTTTCTCCATTACATTACATCCATAATGTAACGCATGAAAGTAATCTAGTTATCATATTACATAAAATTAGTTGTAAGCTTTTGTTATTAGTCTAACTTGAACTTTTATTTAAAAAACAATCACTAATATTTTTTTTTTATTTTGTTATTCGCAGAGGCTACGGATACAGCCAACGCGCATGCGCTTTGGCGCTTAGACGGACTATTTTTCATGCTCGAATTATTTTTTTTCGGGGTCCAGCTATAGATATTGCTCATATTCCTAACCCTATCCCTAGCCCTAACCCTAATGCGCACAAAAAAAAATAATCCGTCTAAGCGCTAGAGCGCATGAGTGTTGGCTGTATCCGTAGCCACTTCGTTTGTTATTTCCAATTGTAATGGAACTCAATTGGAATAAAAATCAACTTGAGATACATTTACAAATCTTTGAGATTCCGACTAGTTCTTCCGGGGTGTTTTTTTTTTTCCTCAACACATGTGCGTCTTTACTTTGCAATCGTAATTTGGCTACACAACCCCCTGCACCCATCTTTATTAAGCTTTAGTTTAATGTATTCCTAA